>JAXFYN010001251.1:0-38730 GCA_036172215.1 Camellia granthamiana
AATATGTAAATACGGCATTTACTTATCATTTCTCATGCATTAGGGTACGAACACTCGAACACCTATACGGATTCTCCTGCACAGTGGCAGATGTGTAAATACGACATTTTCTTATCATTTCTCACGCATTAGGGTTCGAACACTCGAACACATATACGGATTCTCCTGCAGAGTGGCAGATATGTAAATGCGGCGTTTACTTACCATTTCTCATGCATTAAGGTTCGAGCACTCGAACACCTATACGGATTCTCCAGCACAGTGGCAGATATGTAAATACAACGTTTCCTTACCATTTCTCATGCATTAGGGTTCGAACACTCGAACAGCTATACGGATTCTCCTGCACAGTAGCAGATATGTAAATACGACATTTACTTACCATTTCTCACGAATTTGGGTTCGAACACTCGAGCACCTATACGGATTCTCCAGCACAGTGGCACATATGTAAATACAACGTTTCCTTACAATTTCTCAGGCATTAGGGTTCGAACACTCGAACACCTATACGGATTCTCCTACAGAGTGGCAGATATGTAAAAACGGCTTTTACTTACCATTTCTCATGCATTAGGGTTCGAACACTCGAACACCTATACGGATTCTCCTACAGAGTGGCAGATATGTAAATACGGCGTTTACTTACCATTTCTCATGCATTAGGGTTCGAACACTCGAACACCTATACGGATTCTCCTGCACAGTGGCCGATATGTAAATACGGCATTTACTTATCATTTCTCATGCATTAGGGTTCGAACACTCGGACACCTATACGGATTCTCCTGCACAGTGGCAGATGTGTAAATACGACATTTTCTTACCATTTCTCACGCATTAGGGTTCGAACACTCGAACACCTATACGGATTCTCCTACAGAGTGGCATATATGTAAATACAACGTTTCCTTACCATTTCTCAAGCATTAGCGTTCGAACACTCGAACACCTATACGGATTCTCCTGCACAGTGCGAGATATGTAAATACGGCGTTTACTTACCATTTCTCACGCATTAGGGTTCGAACACTCGAACACCTATACGGATTCTCCAACAGAGTGGCAGATTTGTAAATACAACGTTTCCTTGCCATTTCTCACGCATTAGGGTTCGAACACTCGAACACCTATACGGATTCTCCTACATAGCGGCATATATGGAAATACAACGTTTCCTTACCATTTCTCAAGCATTAGCGTTCGAACACTCGAACACCTATACGGATTCTCCTGCACAGTGGGAGATATGTAAATACGGCGTTTACTTACCATTTCTCACACATTAGGGTTCGAACACTCGAACACCTATACGGATTCTCCAACACAGTGGCAGATATGTAAATACAACGTTTCCTTGCCATTTCTCACGCATTAGGGTTCGAACACTCGAACACCTATACGGATTCTCCTGCACAGTGGCAGATATGTAAATACAACGTTTCCTTAACAATTATCATGCATTAGGGTTCGAACACTCGAACACCTATACGGATTCTCCTGCACAGTGGCAGATATGTAAATACAACGTTTCCTTACCATTTCTTACGCATTAGGGTTCGAACACTCGAACACCTATACGGATTCTCCTGCACAGTGGCAGATATGTAAATACAACATTTCCTTACCATTTCTCATGCATTAGGGTTCGAACACTCGAACACCTATACGGATTATCCTGCAGAGTGGCAGATATGTAAATACGGCGTTTACTTACCATTTCTCATGCATTAGGGTTCGAACACTCAAGCACCTATACGGATTCTCCTGCACAGTGGCAGATTTGTAAATTCGGCGTTACTTACCATTTCTCACTCATTAGGGTTCGAACACTAGAACGCCGATACGGATTCTCCTGCACAGTGGCAGATATGTAAATACGACATTTACTTACCATTTCTCACGAATTTGGGTTCGAACACTCGAACACCTATACAGATTCTCCAGCACAGTGGCAGATATGCAAATACAACGTTTCCTTACCATTTCTCACACATTAGGGTTCGAACACTCGAACACCTATAGGGATTCTCCTGCAGAGTGGCAGATATGTAAATACGGCTTTTACTTACCATTTCTCATGCATTAGGGTTCGAACACTCGAACACCTATACGGATTCTCCTACACAGTGGCAGATATGTAAATACAACGTTTTCTTACCATTTCTCACGCATTAGGGTTCGAACACTCGAACACCTATACGGATTCTCCTGCAGAGTGGCAGACATGGAAATACGGCGTTTACTTACCATTTCTCACGCATTAGGGTTCGAACACTCGAACGCCTATACGGATTCTCCTGCACAGTGGCCAATATGTAAATACGGCATTTACTTATCATTTCTCATGCATTAGGGTACGAACACTCGAACACCTATACGGATTCTCCTGCACAGTGGCAGATGTGTAAATACGACATTTTCTTATCATTTCTCACGCATTAGGGTTCGAACACTCGAACACCTATACGTATTCTCCTGCATAGCGGCATATATGTAAATACAACGTTTCCGTACCATTTCTCACGCATTTGGGTTCGAACACTCGAACACCTATACGGATTCTCCTGCACAGTGGTAGATATGTAAATACGGCGTTTACTTACCATTTCTCACGCATTAGGGTTCGAACACTCGAACACCTATACGGATTCTCCAACAGAGTGGCAGATTTGTAAATACAACGTTTCCTTACCATTTCTCACGCATTAGGGTTCGAACACTTGAACACCTATACGGATTCTCCTGCACAGTGGCAGATATGTAAATACAACGTTTCCTTACCATTTATCACGCATTAGGTTTCGAACACTCGAACACCTATACGGATTCTCCTGCACAGTGGCAGATATGTAAATACAACATTTCCTTACCATTTCTCACGCATTAGGGTTCGAACACTCGAACACCTATACGGATTCTCCTGCGGAGTGGCAGATATGTAAATACGACGTTTACTTACCATTTCTCATGCATTAGGGTTCGTACACTCAAGCACCAGTACGGATTCTCCTCCACAGTGGCAGATTTGTAAATTCGGCGTTACTTACCATTTCTCACTCATTAGGGTTCGAACACTAGAACGCCTATACGGATTCTCCTGCACAGTGGCAGATATGTAAATACAACATTTACTTACCATTTCTCACGAATTTGGGTTCGAACACTCGAACACCTATACAGATTCTCCAGCACAGTGGCGGATATGCAAATACAACGTTTCCTTACCATTTCTCACACATTTGGGTTCGAACACTCGAACACCTATACGGATTCTCCTGCAGAGTGGCAGATATGTAAATACGGCTTTTACTTACCATTTCTCATGCATTAGGGTTCGAACACTCGAACACCTATACGGATTCTCCTGCACAGTGGCAGATATGTAAATACAACGTTTCCTTACCATTTCTCACGCATTAGGGTTCGAACACTCGAACACCTATACGGGTTCTCCTGCAGAGTGGCAGATATGTAAATACGGCATTTACTTACCATTTCTCATGCATTAGGGTTCGAACACTCGAACACCTATACGGATTCTCCTGCACAGTGGCCGATATGTAAATACGACATTTACTTATCATTTCTCATGCATTAGGGTTCGAACACTCGAACACCTATACGGATTCTCCTGCACAGTGGCAGATGTGTAAATACGACATTTTCTTACCATTTCTCATGCATTAGGGTTCGAACACTCGAACACCTATACGTATTCTCCTGCATAGCGGCATATATGTAAATACAACGTTTCCTTACCATTTCTCACGCATTAGGGTTCGAACACTCGAACACCTATACGGATTCTCCTGCACAGTGGGAGATATGTAAATACGGCGTTTACTTACCATTTCTCACGCATTAAGGTTCAAACACTCGAACACCTATACGGATTCTCCAGCAGAGTGGCAGATTTGTAAATACAACGTTTCCTTACCATTTCTCATGCATTAGGGATAGAACACTCGAACACCTATACGGATTCTCCTGCACAGTGGCAGATATGTAAATACAACGTTTCCTTACCATTTCTCACGCATTAGGGTTCGAACACTTGAACACCTATACGGATTCTCCTGCACAGTGGCAGATATGTAAATACAACGTTTCCTTACCATTTATCACGCATTAGGGTTCGAACACTCGAACGCCTATACGGATTCTCCTGCACAGTGGCAGATATGTAAATACAACGTTTCCTTATCATTTCTCACGCATTAGGGTTCGAACACTGGAACACCTATACGGATTCTCCTGCACAGTGGCAGATATGTAAATACAACGTTTCCTTACCATTTATCAAGCATTAGGGTTCGAACACTCGAACACCTATACGGATTCTCCTGCACAGTGGCAGATATGTAAATACAACGTTTCCTTAACAATTATCATGCATTAGGGTTCGAACACTCGAACACCTATACGGATTCTCCTGCACAGTGGCAGATATGTAAATACAACGTTTCCTTACCATTTCTTACGCATTAGGGTTCGAACACTCGAACACCTATACGGATTCTCCTGCACAGTGGCAGATATGTAAATACAACATTTCCTTACCATTTCTCATGCATTAGGGTTCGAACACTCGAACACCTATAGGGATTCTCCAGAGTGGCAGATATGTAAATACGGCTTTTACTTACCATTTCTCATGCATTAGGGTTCGAACACTCGAACACCTATACGGATTCTCCTACACAGTGGCAGATATGTAAATACAACGTTTTCTTACCATTTCTCACGCATTAGGGTTCGAACACTCGAACACCTATACGGATTCTCCTGCAGAGTGGCAGACATGGAAATACGGCGTTTACTTACCATTTCTCACGCATTAGGGTTCGAACACTCGAACGCCTATACGGATTCTCCTGCACAGTGGCCAATATGTAAATACGGCATTTACTTATCATTTCTCATGCATTAGGTACGAACACTCGAACACCTATACGGATTCTCCTGCACAGTGGCAGATGTGTAAATACGACATTTTCTTATCATTTCTCACGCATTAGGGTTCGAACACTCGAACACCTATACGTATTCTCCTGCATAGCGGCATATATGTAAATACAACGTTTCCGTACCATTTCTCACGCATTTGGGTTCGAACACTCGAACACCTATACGGATTCTCCTGCACAGTGGTAGATATGTAAATACGGCGTTTACTTACCATTTCTCACGCATTAGGGTTCGAACACTCGAACACCTATACGGATTCTCCAACAGAGTGGCAGATTTGTAAATACAACGTTTCCTTACCATTTCTCACGCATTAGGATTCGAACACTTGAACACCTATACGGATTCTCCTGCACAGTGGCAGATATGTAAATACAACGTTTCCTTACCATTTATCACGCATTAGGTTTCGAACACTCGAACACCTATACGGATTCTCCTGCACAGTGGCAGATATGTAAATACAACATTTCCTTACCATTTCTCACGCATTAGGGTTCGAACACTCGAACACCTATACGGATTCTCCTGCGGAGTGGCAGATATGTAAATACGACGTTTACTTACCATTTCTCATGCATTAGGGTTCGTACACTCAAGCACCAGTACGGATTCTCCTCCACAGTGGCAGATTTGTAAATTCGGCGTTACTTACCATTTCTCACTCATTAGGGTTCGAACACTAGCACGCCTATACGGATTCTCCTGCACAGTGGCAGATATGTAAATACAACATTTACTTACCATTTCTCACGAATTTGGGTTCGAACACTCGAACACCTATACAGATTCTCCAGCACAGTGGCGGATATGCAAATACAACGTTTCCTTACCATTTCTCACACATTTGGGTTCGAACACTCGAACACCTATACGGATTCTCCTGCAGAGTGGCAGATATGTAAATACGGCTTTTACTTACCATTTCTCATGCATTAGGGTTCGAACACTCGAACACCTATACGGATTCTCCTGCACAGTGGCGATATGTAAATACAACGTTTCCTTACCATTTCTCACGCATTAGGGTTCGAACACTCGAACACCTATACGGGTTCTTCCTGCAGAGTGGCAGATATGTAAATACGGCATTTACTTACCATTTCTCATGCATTAGGGTTCGAACACTCGAACACCTATACGGATTCTCCTGCACAGTGGCCGATATGTAAATACGACATTTACTTATCATTTCTCATGCATTAGGGTTCGAACACTCGAACACCTATACGGATTCTCCTGCACAGTGGCAGATGTGTAAATACGACATTTTCTTACCATTTTCTCATGCATTAGGGTTCGAACACTCGAACACCTATACGTATTCTCCTGCATAGCGGCATATATGTAAATACAACGTTTCCTTACCATTTCTCACGCATTAGGGTTCGAACACTCGAACACCTATACGGATTCTCCTGCACAGTGGGAGATATGTAAATACGGCGTTTACTTACCATTTCTCACGCATTAGGTTCAAACACTCGAACACCTATACGGATTCTCCAGCAGAGTGGCAGATTTGTAAATACAACGTTTCCTTACCATTTCTCATGCATTAGGGATAGAACACTCGAACACCTATACGGATTCTCCTGCACAGTGGCAGATATGTAAATACAACGTTTCCTACCCATTTCTCACGCATTAGGGTTCGAACACTTGAACACCTATACGGATTCTCCTGCACAGTGGCAGATATGTAAAATACAACGTTTCCTTACCATTTATCACGCATTAGGGTTCGAACACTCGAACGCCTATACGGATTCTCCTGCACAGTGGCAGATATGTAAATACAACGTTTCCTTATCATTTCTCACGCATTAGGGTTCGAACACTGGAACACCTATACGGATTCTCCTGCACAGTGGCAGATATGTAAATACAACGTTTCCTTACCATTTATCAAGCATTAGGGTTCGAACACTCGAACACCCTATACGGATTCTCCTGCACAGTGGCAGATATGTAAAATACAACGTTTCCTTAACAATTATCATGCATTAGGGTTCGAACACTCGAACACCTATACGGATTCTCCTGCACAGTGGCAGATATGTAAATACAACGTTTCCTTACCATTTCTTACGCATTAGGGTTCGAACACTCGAACACCTATACGGATTCTCCTGCACAGTGGCAGATATGTAAATACAACATTTCCTTACCATTTCTCATGCATTAGGGTTCGAACACTCGAACACCTATACGGATTATCCTGCAGAGTGGCAGATATGTAAATACGGCGTTTACTTACCATTTCTCATGCATTAGGGTTCGAACACTCAAGCACCTATACGGATTCTCCTGCACAGTGGCAGATTTGTAAATTCGGCGTTACTTACCATTTCTCACTCATTAGGGTTCGAACACTAGAACGCCGATACGGATTCTCCTGCACAGTGGCAGATATGTAAATACGACATTTACTTACCATTTCTCACGAATTTGGGTTCGAACACTCGAACACCTATACAGATTCTCCAGCACAGTGGCAGATATGCAAATACAACGTTTCCTTACCATTTCTCACACATTAGGGTTCGAACACTCGAACAGCTATAGGGATTCTCCTGCAGAGTGGCAGATATGTAAATACGGCTTTTACTTACCATTTCTCATGCATTAGGGTTCGAACACTCGAACACCTATACGGATTCTCCTGCACAGTGGCAGATATGTAAATACAACGTTTTCTTACCATTTCTCACGCATTAGGGTTCGAACACTCGAACACCTATACGGATTCTCCTGCAGAGTGGCAGACATGTAAATACGGCGTTTACTTACCATTTCTCATGCATTAGGGTTCGAACACTCGAACACCTATACGGATTCTCCTGCACAGTGGCCAATATGTAAATACGGCATTTACTTATCATTTCTCATGCATTAGGGTTCGAACACTCGAACACCTATACGGATTCTCTTGCACAGTGGCAGATGTGTAAATACGACATTTTCTTACCATTTCTCACGCATTAGGGTTCGAACACTCGAACACCTATACATATTCTCCTGCATAGTGGCAGATATGTAAATACAACGTTTCCTTACCATTTATCACGCATTAGGGTTCGAACACTCGAACACCTATATGGATTCTCCTGCACAATGGCAGATATGTAAATACAACGTTTCCTTACCATTTCTTCCGCATTAGGGTTCGAACACTCGAACAACTATACGGATTCTTCAACAGAGTGGCAGATTTGTAAATACAACGTTTCCTTACCATTTCTCACGCATTAGGGTTCGAACACTCGAACACCTATACGGATTCTCCTGCACAGTGGCAGATATGTAAATACAACATTTCCTTACCATTTCTCACGCATTAGGGTTCTAACACTCGAACACCTATACGGATTCTCCTGCACAGTGGCAGATATGTAAATTCGGCGTTACTTACCATTTCTCACTCATTAGGGTTCGAACACTCGATCACCTATACGGATTCTCCTGCACAGTGGCAGATATGTAAATACGACATTTATTTACCTTTTCTCACGAATTTGGGTTCGAACACTCGAACACCTATACGGATTCTCCAGCCCAGTGGCAGATATGTAAATACAACGTTTCCTTACCATTTCACGCGCATTAGGGTTCGAACACTCGAACACATATACGGATTCTCCTGCAGAGTGGCAGATATGTAAATGCGGCGTTTACTTACCATTTCTCATGCATTAAGGTTCGAGCACTCAAACACCTATACGGATTCTCCAGCACAGTGGCAGATATGTAAATACAACGTTTCCTTACCATTTCTCATGCATTAGGGTTCGAACACTCGAACAGCTATACGGATTCTCCTGCACAGTAGCAGATATGTAAATACGACATTTACTTACCATTTCTCACGAATTTGGGTTCGAACACTCGAGCACCTATACGGATTCTCCAGCACAGTGGCACATATGTAAATACAACGTTTCCTTACCATTTCTCATGCATTAGGGTTCGAACACTTGAACACCTATACGGATTCTCCTACAGAGTGGCAGATATGTAAAAACGGCTTTTACTTACCATTTCTCATGCATTAGGGTTCGAACACTCGAACACCTATACGGATTCTCCTACAGAGTGGCAGATATGTAAATACGGCGTTTACTTACCATTTCTCATGCATTAGGGTTCGAACACTCGAACACCTATACGGATTCTCCTGCACAGTGGCTGATATGTAAATACGGCATTTACTTATCATTTCTCATGCATTAGGGTTCGAACACTCGGACACCTATACGGATTCTCCTGCACAGTGGCAGATGTGTAAATACGACATTTTCTTACCATTTCTCACGCATTAGGGTTCGAACACTCGAACACCTATACGGATTCTCCTACAGAGTGGCATATATGTAAATACAACGTTTCCTTACCATTTCTCAAGCATTAGCGTTCGAACACTCGAACACCTATACGGATTCTCCTGCACAGTGCGAGATATGTAAATACGGCGTTTACTTACCATTTCTCACGCATTAGGGTTCGAACACTCGAACACCTATACAGATTCTCCAACAGAGTGGCAGATTTGTAAATACAACGTTTCCTTGCCATTTCTCACGCATTAGGGTTCGAACACTCGAACACCTATACGGATTCTCCTGCATAGCGGCATATATGGAAATACAACGTTTCCTTACCATTTCTCAAGCATTAGCGTTCGAACACTCGAACACCTATACGGATTCTCCTGCACAGTGGGAGATATGTAAATACGGCGTTTACTTACCATTTCTCACACATTAGGGTTCGAACACTCGAACACCTATACGGATTCTCCAACACAGTGGCAGATATGTAAATACAACGTTTCCTTGCCATTTCTCACGCATTAGGGTTCGAACACTCGAACACCTATACGGATTCTCCTGCACAGTGGCAGATATGTAAATACAACGTTTCCTTAACAATTATCATGCATTAGGGTTCGAACACTCGAACACCTATACGGATTCTCCTGCACAGTGGCAGATATGTAAATACAACGTTTCCTTACCATTTCTTACGCATTAGGGTTCGAACACTCGAACACCTATACGGATTCTCCTGCACAGTGGCAGATATGTAAATACAACATTTCCTCACCATTTCTCATGCATTAGGGTTCGAACACTCGAACACCTATACGGATTATCCTGCAGAGTGGCAGATATGTAAATACGGCGTTTACTTACCATTTCTCATGCATTAGGGTTCGAACACTCAAGCACCTATACGGATTCTCCTGCACAGTGGCAGATTTGTAAATTCGGCGTTACTTACCATTTCTCACTCATTAGGGTTCGAACACTAGAACGCCGATACGGATTCTCCTGCACAGTGGCAGATATGTAAATACGACATTTACTTACCATTTCTCACGAATTTGGGTTCGAACACTCGAACACCTATACAGATTCTCCAGCACAGTGGCAGATATGCAAGTACAACGTTTCCTTACCATTTCTCACACATTAGGGTTCGAGCACTCGAACACCTATAGGGATTCTCCTGCAGAGTGGCAGATATGTAAATACGGCTTTTACTTACCATTTCTCATGCATTAGGGTTCGAACACTCGAACACCTATACGGATTCTCCTGCACAGTGGCAGATATGTAAATACAACGTTTTCTTACCATTTCTCACGCATTAGGGTTCGAACACTCGAACACCTATACGGATTCTCCTGCAGAGTGGCAGACATGTAAATACGGCGTTTACTTACCATTTCTCATGCATTAGGGTTCGAACACTCGAACACCTATACGGATTCTCCTGCACAGTGGCCAATATGTAAATACGGCATTTACTTATCATTTCTCATGCATTAGGGTTCGAACACTCGAACACCTATACGGATTCTCCTGCACAGTGGCAGATGTGTAAATACGACATTTTCTTATCATTTCTCACGCATTAGGGTTCGAACACTCGAACACCTATACGTATTCTCCTGCATAGCGGCATATATGTAAATACAACGTTTCCGTACCATTTCTCACGCATTTGGGTTCGAACACTCGAACACCTATACGGATTCTCCTGCGCAGTGGTAGATATGTAAATACGGCGTTTACTTACCGTTTCTCACGCATTAGGGTTCGAACACTCGAACACCTATACGGATTCTCCAACAGAGTGGCAGATTTGTAAATACAACGTTTCCTTACCATTTCTCACGCATTAGGGTTCGAACACTCGAACACCTATACGGATTCTCCTGCACAGTGGCAGATATGTAAATACAACGTTTCCTTACCATTTATCACGCATTAGGTTTCGAACACTCGAACACCTATACGGATTCTCCTGCACAGTGGCAGATATGTAAATACAACATTTCCTTACCATTTCTCACGCATTAGGGTTCGAACACTCGAGCACCTATACGGATTCTCCTGCGGAGTGGCAGATATGTAAATACGACATTTACTTACCATTTCTCATGCATTAGGGTTCGTACACTCAAGCACCAGTACGGATTCTCCTCCACAGTGGCAGATTTGTAAATTCGGCGTTACTTACCATTTCTCACTCATTAGGGTTCGAACACTAGAACGCCTATACGGATTCTCCTGCACAGTGGCAGATATGTAAATACAACATTTACTTACCATTTCTCACGAATTTGGGTTCGAACACTCGAACACCTATACAGATTCTCCAGCACAGTGGCGGATATGAAAATACAACGTTTCCTTACCATTTCTCACACATTTGGGTTCGAACACTCGAACACCTATACGGATTCTCCTGCAGAGTGGCAGATATGTAAATACGGCTTTTACTTACCATTTCTCATGCATTAGGGTTCGAACACTCGAACACCTATACGGATTCTCCTGCACAGTGGCAGATATGTAAATACAACGTTTCCTTACCATTTCTCATGCATTAGGGTTCGAACACTCGAACACCTATACGGATTCTCCTGCAGAGTGGCAGATATGTAAATACGGCATTTACTTACCATTTCTCATGCATTAGGGTTCGAACACTCGAACACCTATACGTATTCTCCTGCACAGTGGCCGATATGTAAATACGGCATTTACTTATCATTTCTCATGCATTAGGGTTCGAACACTCGAACACCTATACGGATTCTCCTGCACAGTGGCAGATGTGTAAATACGACATTTTCTTACCATTTCTCACGCATTAGGGTTCGAACACTCGAACACCGATACGTATTCTCCTGCATAGCGGCATATATGTAAATACAACGTTTCCTTACCATTTCTCACGCATTAGGGTTCGAACACTCGAACACCTATACGGATTCTCCTGCACAGTGGGAGATATGTAAATACGGCGTTTACTTACCATTTCTCACGCATTAAGGTTCAAACACTCGAACACCTATACGGATTCTCCAGCAGAGTGGCAGATTTGTAAATACAACGTTTCCTTACCATTTCTCATGCATTAGGGTTCGAACACTGGAACACCTATACGGATTCTCCTGCACAGTGGCAGATATGTAAATACAACGTTTCCTTACCATTTATCACGCATTAGGGTTCGAACACTCGAACACCTATACGGATTCTCTTGCACAGTCGCAGATATGTAAATACAACGTTTCCTCACCATTTCACACGCATTAGGGTTCGAACACTCGAACACCTATACGGATTCTCCAGCAGAGTGGCAGATATGTAAATACAACGTTTCCTTACCATTTCTTACGCATTAGGGTTCGAACACTCGAACACCTATACGGATTCTCCTGCACAGTGGCAGATATGTAAATACAACATTTCCTTACCATTTCTCACGCATTAGGGTTCGAACACTCGAACACCTATACGGATTCTCCTGCAGAGTGGCAAATATGTAAATACAACGTTTCCTTACCATTTCTCATGCATTAGGGTTCGAACACTCAAGCACCAGTACGGATTCTCCTCCACAGTGGCAGATTTGTAAATTCGGCGTTACTTACCATTTCTCACTCATTAGGGTTCGAACACTAGAACGCCTATACGGATTCTCCCGCACAGTGGCAGATATGTAAATACAACATTTACTTACCATTTCTCACGAATTTGGGTTCGAACACTCGAACACCTATACGGATTCTCCGGCAGAGTGGCAGATATGTAAATACGGCGTTTACTTACCATTTCTCATGCATTAGAGTTCGAACACTCTAGCACCTGTACGGATTCTCCTCCACAGTGGCAGATTTGTAAATTCGGCGTTACTTACCATTTCTCACTCATTAGGGTTCGAACACTAGAACGCCTATACGGATTCTCCTGCACAGTGGCAGATATGTAAATACAACATTTCCTTACCATTTCTCATGCATTAGGGTTCGAACACTCGAACACCTATACGGATTCTCCTGCAGAGTGGCAGATATGTAAATACGGCGTTTACTTACCATTTCTCATGTATTAGGGTTCGAACACTCAAGCACCTATACGGATTCTCCTGCACAGTGGCAGATTTTTAAATTCGGCGTTACTTACCATTTCTCACTCATTAGGGTTCGAACACTAGAACGCCGATACGGATTCTCTTGTACAGTGGCAGATATGTAAATACGACATTTACTTACCATTTCTCACGAATTTGGGTTCGAACAACTATACAGATTCTCCAGCACAGTGGCAGATATGCAAATACATCGTTTCCTTACCATTTCTCACACATTAGGGTTCGAACACTCGAACACCTTTACGGATTCTCCTGCAGAGTGGCAGATATGTAAATACGGCTTTTACTTACCATTTCTCATGCATTAGGGTTCGAACACTCGAACACCTATACGGATTCTCCTGCACAGTGGCAGATATGTAAATACAACGTTTTCTTACCATTTCTCACGCATTAGGGTTCGAACACTCGAACACCTATACGGATTCTCCTGCAGAGTGGCAGACATGTAAATACGGCGTTTACTTACCATTTCTCATGCATTAGGGTTCGAACACTCGAACACCTATACGGATTCTCCTGCATAGCGGCATATATGTAAATACAACGTTTCCGTACCATTTCTCACGCATTAAGGTTCGAACACTCGAACACCTATACGGATTCTCCTGCACAGTGGTAGATATGTAAATACGGCGTTTACTTACCATTTCTCACGCATTACGGTTCGAACACTCGAACACCTATACGGATTCTCCAACAGAGTGGCAGATTTGTAAATACAACGTTTCCTTACCATTTCTCACGCATTAGGGTTCGAACACTTGAACACCTATATGGATTCTCCTGCACAGTGGCAGATATGTAAATACAACGTTTCCTTACCATTTATCACGCATTAGGTTTCGAACACTCGAACACCTATACGGATTCTCCTGCACAGTCGCAGATATGTAAAAACAACGTTTCCTTACCATTTCTCACGCATTAAGTTTCGAACACTCGAACACCTATACGGATTCTCCTGCACAGTGGCAGATATGTAAATACAACATTTCCTTACCATTTCTCACGCATGAGGGTTCGAACACTCGAACACCTATACGGATTCTCCTGCGGAGTGGCAGATATGTAAATACGACGTTTACTTACCATTTCTCATGCATTAGGGTTCGAACACTCAAGCACCTGTACGGATTCTCCTCCACAGTGGCAGATTTGTAAATTCGGCGTTACTTACCATTTCCCACTCATTAGGGTTCGAACACTAGAACGCCTATACGGATTCTCCTGCACAGTGGCAGATATGTAAATACAACATTTACTTACCATTTCTCACGAATTTGGGTTCGAACACTCGAACACCTACACAGATTCTCCAGCACAGTGGCGGATATGCAAATACAACGTTTCCTTACCATTTCTCACACATTTGGGTTCGAACACTCGAACACCTATACGGATTCTCCTGCAGAGTGGCAGATATGTAAATACGGCTTCTACTTACCATTTCTCATGCATTAGGGTTCGAACACTCGAACACCTATACGGATTCTCCTGCACAGTGGCAGATATGTAAATACAACGTTTCCTTACCATTTCTCACGCATTAGGGTTCGAACAGTCGAACACCTATACGGATTCTCCTGCAGAGTGGCAGATATGTAAATACGGCATTTACTAACCATTTCTCATGCATTAGGGTTCGAACACTCGAACACCTATACGGATTCTCCTGCACAGTGGCCGATATGTAAATACGGCATTTACTTATCATTTCTCATGCATTAGGGTTCGAACACTCGAACACCTATACGGATTCTCCTGCACAGTGGCAGATGTGTAAATACGACATTTTCTTACCATTTCTCACGCATTAGGGTTCGAACAGTCGAACACCTATACGTATTCTCCTGCATAGCGGCATATATGTAAATACAACGTTTCCTTACCATTTCTCACGCATTAGGGTTCGAACACTCGAACACCTATACGGATTCTCCTGCACAGTGGCAGATATGTAAATACGGCGTTTACTTACCATTTCTCACGCATTAAGGTTCAAACACTCGAACACCTATACGGATTCTCCAGCAGAGTGGCAGATTTGTAAATACAACGTTTCCTTACCATTTCTCATGCATTAGGGATCGAACACTCGAACACCTATACGGATTGTCTTGCACAGTGGCAGATATGTAAATACAACGTTTCCTTACCATTTCTCACGCATTAGGGTTCGAACACTTGAACACCTATACGGATTCTCCTGCACAGTGGCAGATATGTAAATACAACGTTTCCTTACCATTTATCACGCATTAGGGTTCGAACACTCGAACACCTATACGGATTCTCCTGCACAGTCGCAGATATGTAAATACAACGTTTCCTTACCATTTCACACGCATTAGGGTTCGAACACTCGAACACCTATACAGATTCTCCAGCACAGTGGCAGATATGCAAATACAACGTTTCCTTACCATTTCTCACACATTAGGGTTCGAACACTCGAACACCTATACAGATTCTCCTGCAGAGTGGCAGATATGTAAATACGGCTTTTTCTTACCATTTCTCATGCATTAGGGTTCGAACACTCGAACACCCATACGGATTCTCCTGTACAGTGGCAGATATGTAAATACAACGTTTTCTTACCATTTCTCACGCATTAGGGTTCGAACACTCGAACACCTATACGGATTCTCCTGCAGAGTGGCAGATATGTAAATACAACATTTCCTTACCATTTCTCACGCATTAGGGTTCGAACACTTGAACACCTATACGGATTCTCCTGCACAGTGGCAGATATGTAAATACAATGTTTCCTTTCCATTTATCACGCATTAGGTTTCGAACACTCGAACAGCTATACGGATTCTCCTGCACAGTCGCAGATATGTAAATACAACGTTTCCTTACCATTTCTCACGCATTAGGGTTCGAACACTCGAACACCTATACGGATTCTCCTGCACAGTGGCAGATATGTAAATACAACGTTTCCTTACCATTTCTCACGCATTAGGGTTCGAACACTCGAACACCTATACGGATTCTCCTGCAGAGTGGCAGATATGTAAATACGGCATTTATTTACCATTTCTCATGCATTAGGGTTCGAACACTCGAACACCTATACGGATTCTCCTGCACAGTGGCCGATATGTACATACGGCATTTACTTATCATTTCTCATGCATTAGGGTTCGAACACTCGAACACCTGTACGGATTCTCCTGCACAGTGGCCGATATGTAAATACGGCATTTACTTATCATTTCTCATGCATTAGGGTTCGAACACTCGAACACCTATACGGATTCTCCTGCACAGTGGCAGATGTGTAAATACGACATTTTCTTACCGTTTCTCACGCATTAGGGTTCGAACACTCGAACACCTATACGTATTCTCCTGCATAGCGGCATATATGTAAATACAACGTTTCCTTACCATTTCTCACGCATTAGGGTTCGAACACTCGAACACCTATACGGATTCTCCTGCACAGTGGCAGATATATAAATACAACGTTTCCTTAGCATTTCTTACGCATTAGGGTTCGAACACTCGAACACCTATACGGATTCTCCAGCAGAGTGGCAGACATGTAAATACAACGTTTCCTCACCATTTCTTACGCATTAGGGTTCGAACACTCGAACACCTTTACGGATTCTCCTGCACAGTGGCAGATATGTAAATACAACATTTCCTTACCATTTCTCACGCATTAGGGTTCGAACACTCGAACACCTATACGGATTCTCCTGCACAGTGGCAGATATGTAAATTCGGCGTTACTTACCATTTCTCACTCATTAGGGTTAGAACACTCGATCACCTATACGGATTCTCCTGCACAGTGGCAGATATGTAAATACGACATTTACTTGCCTTTTCTCACGAATTTGGGTTCGAACACTCGAACACCTATACGGATTCTCCAGCCCAGTGGCAGATATGTAAATACAACGTTTCCTTACCATTTCACACGCATTAGGGTTCGAACACTCGAACACCTATACGGATTCTCCTGCAGAGTGGCAGATATGTAAATGCGGCATTTACTTACCATTTCTCATGCGTTAGAGTTCGAGCACTCGAACACCTATACGGATTCTCCTGCACAGTGGCAGATATGTAAATACAACGTTTCCTTACCATTTCTCACGCATTAGGGTTCGAACACTCAAACAGCTATACGGATTCTCCTGCACAGTGGCAGATATGTAAATTCAGCATTACTTACCATTTCTCACGCATTAGGGTTCGAACACTCGAACACCTATACGGATTCTCCTGCACAATGGCAGATATGTAAATACGACATTTACTTACCATTTCTCACGAATTTGGGTTCGAACACTCGAACACTTATACGGATTCTCCAGCACAGTGGCAGATATGTAAATACAACGTTTCCTTACCATTTCTCATGCATTAGGGTTTGAACACTCGAACACCTATACGGATTCTCCTGCACAGTGGCAGATATGTAAATACAACATTTCCTTACCATTTCACACGCATTAGGGTTCTAACACTCGAACACCTATACGGATTCTCCTGCAGAGTGGCAGATATGTAAATGCGGCATTTACTTAACATTTCTCATGCGTTAGAGTTCGAGCACTCGAACACCTATACGGATTCTCCTGCACAGTGGCAGATATGTAAATACAACGTTTCCTTACCATTTCTCACGCATTAGGGTTCGAACACTCAAACAGCTATACGGATTCTCCTGCACAGTGGCAGATATGTAAATTCAGCATTACTTACCATTTCTCACGCATTAGGGTTCGAACACTCGAACACCTATACGGATTCTCCTGCACAATGGCAGATATGTAAATACGACATTTACTTACCATTTCTCACGAATTTGGGTTCGAACACTCGAACACTTATACGGATTCTCCAGCAAAGTGGCAGATATGTAAATACAACGTTTCCTTACCATTTCTCATGCATTAGGGTTTGAACACTCGAACACCTATACGGATTCTCCTGCACAGTGGCAGATATGTAAATACAACATTTCCTTACCATTTTTCATGCATTAGGGTTCGAACACTCGAACACCTATACGGTTCTCCTGCACAGTGGCAGATTTGTAAGTACAACATTTCCTTACCATTTCTCACGCATTAGGGTTCGAACACTCGAACACCTATACGGATTCTCCTGCACATTGGGAGATATGTAAATACGGCATCTACTTACCATTTCTCACGCATTAGGGTTCGAACACTCGAACACCTATACAGATTCTCCAACAGAGTGGCAGATTTGTAAAGACAACGTTTCCTTACCATTTCTCACGCATTAGGGTTCGAACACTCGAACACCTATACGGATTCTCCTGCACAGTGGTAGATATGTAAATACAACGTTTCCTTACCATTTATCACGCATTAGGGTTCGAACACTCGAACACCTATACGGATTCTCCTAACAGTGGGAGATATGTAAATACGGCGTTTACTTACCATTTTGGGTTCGAACACTTGAACACCTATACGGATTCTCCAACAGAGTGGCAGATTTGTAAATACAACGTTTCCTTACCATTTCTCACGCATTAGGGTTCGAACACTCGAACACCAATACGGATTCTCCTGCACAGTGGCAGATATGTAAATGCAACGTTTCCTTACCATTTATCACGCATTAGGGTTCGAACACTCGAACACCTATATGGATTCTCCTGCACAGTGGCAGATATGTAAATACAACGTTTCCTTACCATTTCTTACGCATTAGGGTTCGAACACTCGAACAACTATACGGATTCTTCAACAGAGTGGCAGATTTGTAAATACAACGTTTCCTTACCATTTCTCACGCATTTGGGTTCGAACACTCGAACACCTATACGGATTCTCCTGCACAGTGGCAGATATGTAAATACAACATTTCCTTACCATTTCACACGCATTAGGGTTCTAACACTCGAACACCTATACGGATTCTCCAGCACAGTGGCAGATATGTAAATTCGGCGTTACTTACCATTTCTCACTCATTAGGGTTCGAACACTCGATCACCTATACGGATTCTCCTGCACAGTGGCAGATATGTAAATACGACATTTACTTACCTTTTCTCACGAATTTGGGTTCGAACACTCGAACACCTATACGGATTCTCCAGCCCAGTGGCAGATATGTAAATACAACGTTTCCTTACCATTTCACACGCATTAGGGTTCGAACACTCGAACACCTATACGGATTCTCCTGCAGAGTGGCAGATATGTAAATGTGGCGTTTACTTACCAATTCTCATGCATTAGGGTTCGAGCAGTCGAACACCTATACGGATTCTCCTGCACAGTGGCAGATATGTAAATACAACGTTTCCTTACCATTTCTCACGCATTAGGGTTCGAACACTCGAACAGCTATACGGATTCTCCTGCACAGTGGCAGATATGTAAATACGACATTTACTTACCATTTCTCATGAATTTGGGTTCGAACACTCGAGCACCTATACGGATTCTCCAGCACAGTGGCAGATATGTAAATACAACGTTTCCTTACCATTTCTCATGCATTAGGGTTCGAACACCCGAACACCTATACGGATTCTCCTACAGAGTGGCGGATATGTAAAAACGGCTTTTACTTACCATTTGTCATGGATTATGGTTCGGACACTCGAACGCCTATACGGATTCTCCTGCACAGTGGCAGATATGTAAATACATCGTTTCCTTACCATTTCTCACGCATTAGGGTTCGAACACTCGAGCACCTATACGGATTCTCCTGCAGAGTGGCAGATATGTAAATACGGCGTTTACTTACCATTTCTCATGCATTAGGGTTCGAACACCCGAACACCTATACGGATTCTCCTGCACAGTGGCCGATATGTAAATACGGCATTTACATATCATTTCTCAGGCATTTGGGTTCGAACACTCGAACACCTATACGGATTCTCCTGCACAGTGGCAGATGTGTAAATACGACATTTTCTTACCATTTCTCACGCATTAGGGTTCGAACACTCGAACACCGGTACGGATTCTCCTGCATAGCAGCATATATGTAAATACAACGTTTCCTTACCATTTCTCAAGCATTAGGGTTCGAACACTCGAACACCTATACGGATTCTCCTGCACAGTGGGAGATATGTAAATACGGCGTTTACTTACCATTTCTCACGCATTAGGGTTCGAACACTCGAACACCTATACAGATTCTCCAACAGAGTGGCAGATTTGTAAATACAACGTTTCCTTACCATTTCTCACGCATTAGGGTTCGAACACTCGAACACCTATACGGATTCTTCTGCACAGTGGCTGATATGTAAACACAATGTTTCCTTACCATTTATCACGCATTAGGGTTCGAACACTCGAACACCTATACGGATTCTCCAGCAGAGTGGCAGATATGTAAATACAACGTTTCGTTACCATTTCTTACGCATTAGGGTTCGAACACTCGAACACCTATACGGATTCTCCTGCACAGCGGCATATATGTAAATACAACGTTTCCTTACCATTTCTCAAGCATTAGGGTTCGAACACTCGAACACCTCTACGGATTCTCCTGCACAGTGGGAGATATGTAAATACGGCGTTTACTTACCATTTCTCACGCATTAGGGTTCGAACACTCGAACACCTATACAGATTCTCCAACAGAGTGGCAGATTTGTAAATACAACATTTCCTTACCATTTCTCACGCATTAGGGTTCGAACACTCGAACACCTATACGGATTCTCCTGCACAGTGGCTGATATGTAAATACAATGTTTCCTTACCATTTATCACGCATTAGGGTTCGAACACTCGAACACCTATACGGATTCTCCTGCACAGTGGCAGATATGTGAATACAACGTTTCCTTACCATTTCTCACGCATTAGGGTTCGAACACTCAAACACCTATACGGATTCTCCAGCAGAGTGGCAGATATGTAAATACAACGTTTCGTTACCATTTCTTACGCATTAGGGTTCGAACACTCGAACACCTATACGGATTCTCCTGCATAGCGGCATATATGTAAATACAACGTTTCCTTACCATTTCTCAAGCATTAGGGTTCGAACACTCGAACACCTATACGGATTCTCCTGCACAGTGGGAGATATGTAAATACGGCGTTTACTTACCATTTCTCACGCATTAGGGTTCGAACACTCGAACACCTATACCGATTCTCCAACAGAGTGGCAGATATGTAAATACAACGTTTCCTTACCATTTCTCACGCATTAGGGTTCGAACACTCAAACACCTATACGGATTCTCCAGCAGAGTGGCAGATATGTAAATACAACGTTTCGTTACCATTTCTTACGCATTAGGGTTCGAACACTCGAACACCTGTACGGATTCTCCTGCATAGCGGCATATATGTAAATACAACGTTTCCTTACCATTTCTCAAGCATTAGGGTTCGAACACTCGAACACCTCTACGGATTCTCCTGCACAGTGGGAGATATGTAAATACGGCGTTTACTTACCATTTCTCACGCATTAGGGTTCGAACACTCGAACACCTATACAGATTCTCCAACAGAGTGGCAGATTTGTAAATACAACATTTCCTTACCATTTCTCACGCATTAGGGTTCGAACACTCGAACACCTATACGGATTCTCCTGCACAGTGGCTGATATGTAAATACAATGTTTCCTTACCATTTATCACGCATTAGGGTTCGAACACTCGAACACCTATACGGATTCTCCTGCACAGTGGCAGATATGTTAATACAACGTTTCCTTACCATTTCTCACGCATTAGGGTTCGAAAACTCGAACACCTATACGGATTCTCCAGCAGAGTGGCAGATATGTAAATACAACGTTTCGTTACCATTTCTTACGCATTCGGGTTCGAACACTCGAACACCTATACGGATTCTCCTGCATAGCGGCATATATGTAAATACAACGTTTCCTTACCATTTCTCAAGCATTAGGGTTCGAACACTCGAACACCTATACGGATTCTCCTGCACAGTGGGAGATATGTAAATACGGCGTTTACTTACCATTTCTCACGCATTAGGGTTCGAACACTCGAACACCTATACAGATTCTCCAACAGAGTGGCAGATTTGTAAATACAACGTTTCCTTACCATTTCTCACGCATTAGGGTTCGAACACTCGAACACCTATACGGATTCTTCTGCACAGTGGCGGATATGTAAATACAATGTTTCCTTACCATTTATCACGCATTAGGGTTCGAACACTCGAACACCTATACGGATTCTCCTGCACAGTGGCAGATATGTTAATACAACGTTTCCTTACCATTTCTCACGCATTAGGGTTCGAACACTCGAACACCTATACGGATTCTCCAGCAGAGTGGCAGATATGTAAATACATCATTTCGTTACCATTTCTTACGCATTAGGCTTCGAACACTCGAACACCTATACGGATTCTCCTGCACAGTGGCAGATATGTAAATACAACATTTCCTTACCATTTCTCATGCATTAGGGTTCGAACGCTCGAACACCTATACGGATTCTCCTGCAGAGTGGCAGATATGTAAATACGGCGTTTACTTACCATTTCTCATGCATTAGGGTTCGAACACTCAAGCACCTATACGGATTCTCCTGCACAGTGGCAGATTTGTAAATTCGGCGTTACTTACCATTTCTCACTCATTAGGGTTCGAACACTAGAACGCCGATACGGATTCTCCTGCACAGTGGCAGATATGTAAATACGACATTTACTTACCATTTCTCACGAATTTGGGTTCGAACACTCGAACACCTATACGGATTCTCCAGCACAGTGGCAGATATGTAAATACAACGTTTCCTTACCATTTCACACGCATTAGGGTTCGAACACTCGAACACCTATACGGATTCTCCTGCACAGTGGCAGATATGTAAATACAACATTTCCTTACCATTTCTCATGCATTAGGGTTCGAACAATCAAACACCTATACGGATTCTCCAGCAGAGTGGCAGATATGTAAATACAACGTTTCGTTACCATTTCGGACGCATTAGGGTTCGAACACTCGAACACCTATACGGATTCTCCTGCATAGCGGCATATATGTAAATACAACGTTTCCTTACCATTTCTCAAGCATTAGGGTTCGAACACTCGAACACCTCTACGGATTCTCCTGCACAGTGGGAGATATGTAAATACGGCGTTTACTTACCATTTCTCATGCATTAGGGTTCGAACACTCAAGCACCTATACGGATTCTCCTGCACAGTGGCAGATTTGTAAATTCGGCGTTACTTACCATTTCTCACTCATTAGGGTTCGAACACTAGAACGCCGATACGGATTCTCCTGCACAGTGGCAGATATGTAAATACGACATTTACTTACCATTTCTCACGAATTTGGGTTCGAACACTCGAACACCTATACAAAATCTCCAGCACAGTGGCAGATATGCAAATACAACGTTTCCTTACCATTTCTCACATATTAGGGTTCGAACACTCGAACACCTATACGGATTCTCCTGCACAGTGGCAGATATGTAAATACAACGTTTCCTTACCATTTCTCACGCATTAGGGTTCGAACACTCAAACACCTATACGGATTCTCCAGCAGAGTGGCAGATATGTAAATACAACGTTTCGTTACCATTTCTCACGCATTAGGGTTCGAACACTCGAACACCTATACGGATTCTCCTGCATAGCGGCATATATGTAAATACAACGTTTCCTTACCATTTCTCAAGCATTAGGGTTCGAACACTCGAACACCTATACGGATTCTCCTGCACAGTGGGAGATATGTAAATACGGCGTTTACTTACCATTTCTCACGCATTAGGGTTCGAACACTCGAACACCTATACCGATTCTCCAACAGAGTGGCAGATATGTAAATACAACGTTTCCTTACCATTTCTCACGCATTAGGGTTCGAACACTCAAACACCTATACGGATTCTCCAGCAGAGTGGCAGATATGTAAATACAACGTTTCGTTACCATTTCTTACGCATTAGGGTTCGAACACTCGAACACCTGTACGGATTCTCCTGCATAGCGGCATATATGTAAATACAACGTTTCCTTACCATTTCTCAAGCATTAGGGTTCGAACACTCGAACACCTCTACGGATTCTCCTGCACAGTGGGAGATATGTAAATACGGCGTTTACTTACCATTTCTCACGCATTAGGGTTCGAACACTCGAACACCTATACAGATTCTCCAACAGAGTGGCAGATTTGTAAATACAACATTTCCTTACCATTTCTCACGCATTAGGGTTCGAACACTCGAACACCTATACGGATTCTCCTGCACAGTGGCTGATATGTAAATACAATGTTTCCTTACCATTTATCACGCATTAGGGTTCGAACACTCGAACACCTATACGGATTCTCCTGCACAGTGGCAGATATGTAAATACAACGTTTCCTTACCATTTCTCACGCATTAGGGTTCGAAAACTCAAACACCTATACGGATTCTCCAGCAGAGTGGCAGATATGTAAATACAACGTTTCGTTACCATTTCTTACGCATTAGGGTTCGAACACTCGAACACCTATACGGATTCTCCTGCATAGCGGCATATATGTAAATACAACGTTTCCTTACCATTTCTCAAGCATTAGGGTTCGAACACTCGAACACCTATACGGATTCTCCTGCACAGTGGGAGATATGTAAATACGGCGTTTACTTACCATTTCTCACGCATTAGGGTTCGAACACTCGAACACCTATACAGATTCTCCAACAGAGTGGCAGATTTGTAAATACAACGTTTCCTTACCATTTCTCACGCATTAGGGTTCGAACACTCGAACACCTATACGGATTCTTCTGCACAGTGGCGGATATGTAAATACAATGTTTCCTTACCATTTATCACGCATTAGGGTTCGAACACTCGAACACCTATACGGATTCTCCTGCACAGTGGCAGATATGTAAATACAACGTTTCCTTACCATTTCTCACGCATTAGGGTTCGAACAATCAAACACCTATACGGATTCTCCAGCAGAGTGGCAGATATGTAAATGCAACGTTTCGTTACCATTTCTGACGCATTAGGGTTCGAACACTCGAACACCTATACGGATTCTCCTGCAGAGTGGCATATATGTAAATACAACGTTTCCTTACCATTTCTCAAGCATTAGGGTTCGAACACTCGAACACCTCTACGGATTCTCCTGCACAGTGGGAGATATGTAAATACGGCGTTTACTTACCATTTCTCACGCATTAGGGTTCGAACACTCGAACACCTATACAGATTCTCCAACAGAGTGGCAGATTTGTAAATACAACATTTCCTTACCATTTCTCACGCATTAGGGTTCGAACACTCGAACACCTATACGGATTCTCCTGCACAGTGGCTGATATGCAAATACAATGTTTCCTTACCATTTATCACGCATTAGGGTTCGAACACTCGAACACCTATACGGATTCTCCTGCACAGTGGCAGATATGTTAATACAACGTTTCCTTACCATTTCTCACGCATTAGGGTTCGAACACTCGAACACCTATACGGATTCTCCAGCAGAGTGGCAGATATGTAAATACATCGTTTCGTTACCATTTCTTACGCATTAGGCTTCGAACACTCGAACACCTATACGGATTCTCCTGCACAGTGGCAGATATGTAAATACAACATTTCCTTACCATTTCTCATGCATTAGGGTTCGAACGCTCGAACACCTATACGGATTCTCCTGCAGAGTGGCAGATATGTAAATACGGCGTTTACTTACCATTTCTCATGCATTAGGGTTCGAACACTCAAGCACCTATACGGATTCTCCTGCACAGTGGCAGATTTGTAAATTCGGCGTTACTTACCATTTCTCACTCATTAGGGTTCGAACACTAGAACGCCGATACGGATTCTCCTGCACAGTGGCAGATATGTAAATACGACATTTACTTACCATTTCTCACGAATTTGGGTTCGAACACTCGAACACCTATACAAAATCTCGAGCACAGTGGCAGATATGCAAATACAACGTTTCCTTACCATTTCTCACATATTAGGGTTCGAACACTCGAACACCTATACGGATTCTCCTGCACAGTGGCAGATATGTAAATACAACGTTTCCTTACCATTTCTCACGCATTAGGGTTCGAACACTCAAACACCTATACGGATTCTCCAGCAGAGTGGCAGATATGTAAATACAACGTTTCGTTACCATTTCTTACGCATTAGGGTTCGAACACTCGAACACCTATACGGATTCTCCTGCATAGCGGCATATATGTAAATACAACGTTTCCTTACCATTTCTCAAGCATTAGGGTTCGAACACTCGAACACCTATACGGATTCTCCTGCACAGTGGGAGATATGTAAATACGGCGTTTACTTACCATTTCTCACGCATTAGGGTTCGAACACTCGAACACCTATACCGATTCTCCAACAGAGTGGCAGATATGTAAATACAACGTTTCCTTACCATTTCTCACGCATTAGGGTTCGAACACTCAAACACCTATACGGATTCTCCAGCAGAGTGGCAGATATGTAAATACAACGTTTCGTTACCATTTCTTACGCATTAGGGTTCGGACACTCGAACACCTGTACGGATTCTCCTGCATAGCGGCATATATGTAAATACAACGTTTCCTTAACATTTCTCAAGCATTAGGGTTCGAACACTCGAACACCTCAACGGATTCTCCTGCACAGTGGGAGATATGTAAATACGGCGTTTACTTACCATTTCTCACGCATTAGGGTTCGAACACTCGAACACCTATACAGATTCTCCAACAGAGTGGCAGATTTGTAAATACAACATTTCCTTACCATTTCTCACGCATTAGGGTTCGAACACTCGAACACCTATACGGATTCTCCTGCACAGTGGCTGATATGTAAATACAATGTTTCCTTACCATTTATCACGCATTAGGGTTCGAACACTCGAACACCTATACGGATTCTCCTGCACAGTGGCAGATATGTAAATACAACGTTTCCTTACCATTTCTCACGCATTAGGGTTCGAAAACTCAAACACCTATACGGATTCTCCAGCAGAGTGGCAGATATGTAAATACAACGTTTCGTTACCATTTCTTACGCATTAGGGTTCGAACACTCGAACACCTATACGGATTCTCCTGCATAGCGGCATATATGTAAATACAACGTTTCCTTACCATTTCTCAAGCATTAGGGTTCGAACACTCGAACACCTATACGGATTCTCCTGCACAGTGGGAGATATGTAAATACGGCGTTTACTTACCATTTCTCACGCATTAGGGTTCGAACACTCGAACACCTATACAGATTCTCCAACAGAGTGGCAGATTTGTAAATACAACGTTTCCTTACCATTTCTCACGCATTAGGGTTCGAACACTCGAACACCTATACGGATTCTTCTGCACAGTGGCGGATATGTAAATACAATGTTTCCTTACCATTTATCACGCATTAGGGTTCGAACACTCGAACACCTATACGGATTCTCCTGCACAGTGGCAGATATGTAAATACAACGTTTCCTTACCATTTCTCACGCATTAGGGTTCGAACAATCAAACACCTATACGGATTCTCCAGCAGAGTGGCAGATATGTAAATACAACGTTTCGTTACCATTTCTGACGCATTAGGGTTCGAACACTCGAACACCTATACGGATTCTCCTGCATAGCGGCATATATGTAAATACAACGTTTCCTTACCATTTCTCAAGCATTAGGGTTCGAACACTCGAACACCTCTACGGATTCTCCTGCACAGTGGGAGATATGTAAATACGGCGTTTACTTACCATTTCTCACGCATTAGGGTTCGAACACTCGAACACCTATACAGATTCTCCAACAGAGTGGCAGATTTGTAAATACAACATTTCCTTACCATTTCTCACGCATTAGGGTTCGAACACTCGAACACCTATACGGATTCTCCTGCACAGTGGCTGATATGTAAATACAATGTTTCCTTACCATTTATCACGCATTAGGGTTCGAACACTCGAACACCTATACGGATTCTCCTGCACAGTGGCAGATATGTTAATACAACGTTTCCTTACCATTTCTCACGCATTAGGGTTCGAACACTCGAACACCTATACGGATTCTCCAGCAGAGTGGCAGATATGTAAATACATCGTTTCGTTACCATTTCTTACGCATTAGGGTTCGAACACTCGAACACCTATACGGATTCTCCTGCACAGTGGCAGATATGTAAATACAACATTTCCTTACCATTTCTCATGCATTAGGGTTCGAACGCTCGAACACCTATATGGATTCTCCTGCAGAGTGGCAGATATGTAAATACGGCGTTTACTTACCATTTCTCATGCATTAGGGTTCGAACACTCAAGCACCTATACGGATTCTCCTGCACAGTGGCAGATTTGTAAATTCGGCGGTACTTACCATTTCTCACACATTAGGGTTCGAACACTAGAACGCCGATACGGATTCTCCTGCACAGTGGCAGATATGTAAATACGACATTTACTTACCATTTCTCACGAATTTGGGTTCGAACACTCGAACACCTATACAAAATCTCCAGCACAGTGGCAGATATGCAAATACAACGTTTCCTTACCATTTCTCACATATTAGGGTTCGAACACTCGAACACCTATACGGATTCTCCTGCACAGTGGCAGATATGTAAATACGGCTTTTACTTACCATTTCTCATGCATTAGGGTTCGAACACTCGAACACCTATACGGATTTTCCTGCACAGTGGCAGATATGTAAATACAACGTTTTCTTACCATTTCTCACGCATTAGGGTTCGAACACTCGAACACCTATACGGATTCTCCTGCAGAGTGGCAGACATGTAAATACGGCATTTACTTACCATTTCTCATGCATTGGTGTTCGAACACTCGAACACCTATACGGATTCTCCTGCACAGTGGCCAATATGTAAATACGGCATTTACTTATCATTTCTCATGCATTAGGCTTCGAACACTCGAACACCTATACGGATTCTCTTGCACAGTGGCAGATGTGTAAGTACGACATTTTCTTACCATTTCTCACGCATTAGGGTTCGAACACTCGAACACCTATACGTATTCTCCTGCATAGTGGCAGATATGTAAATACAACGTTTCCTTACCGTTTATCACGCATTAGGGTTCGAACACTCGAACACCTATATGGATTCTCCTGCACAGTGGCAGATATGTAAATACAACGTTTCCTTACCATTTCTTCCGCATTAGGGTTCGAACACTCGAACAACTATACGGATTCTTCAACAGAGTGGCAGATTTGTAAATACAACGTTTCCTTACCATTTCTCACGCATTAGGGTTCGAACACTCGAACACCTATACGGATTCTCCTGCACAGTGGCCGATATGTAAATACGGCATTTACTTATCATTTCTCATGCATTTGGGTTCGAACACTCGAACACCTATACGGATTCTCCTGCACAGTGGCAGATGTGTAAATACGACATTTTCTTACCATTTCTCACGCATTAGGGTTCAAACACTCGAACACCTATACGGATTCTCCTGCATAGCGGCATATATGTAAATACAACGTTTCCTTACCATTTCTCAAGCATTAGGGTTCGAACACTCGAACACCTCTACGGATTCTCCTGCACAGTGGGAGATATGTAAATACGACGTTTACTTACCATTTCTCACGCATTAGGGTTCGAACACTCGAACACCTATACAGATTCTCCAACAGAGTGGCAGATTTGTAAATACAACATTTCCTTACCATTTCTCACGCATTAGGGTTCGAACACTCGAACACCTATACTGATTCTCCTGCACAGCGGCTGATATGTAAATACAATGTTTCCTTACCATTTATCACGCATTAGGGTTCGAACACTCGAACACCTATACGGATGCTCCTGCACAGTGGCAGATATGTAAATACAACGTTTCCTTACCATTTCTCACGCATTAGGGTTCGAACACTCGAACACCTATACGGATTCTCCAGCAGAGTGGCAGATATGTAAATACAACGTTTCGTTTCCATTTCTTACGCATTAGGGTTCGAACACTCGAACACCTATACGGATTCTCCTGCACAGTGGCAGATATGTAAATACAACATTTCCTTACCATTTCTCATGCATTAGGGTTCGAACGCTCGAACACCTATACGGATTCTCCTGCAGAGTGGCAGATATGTAAATACGGCGTTTACTTACCATTTCTCATGCATTAGGGTTCGAACACTCAAGCACCTATACGGATTCTCCTGCACAGTGGCAGATTTGTAAATTCGGCGTTACTTACCATTTCTCACTCATTAGGGTTCGAACACTAGAACGCCGATACGGATTCTCCTGCACAGTGGCAGATATGTAAATACGACATTTACTTACCATTTCTCACGAATTTGGGTTCGAACACTCGAACACCTATACAAATTCTCCAGCACAGTGGCAGATAGGCAAATACAACGTTTCCTTACCATTTCTCACACATTAGGGTTCGAACACTCGAACACCAATACGGATTCTCCTGCAGAGTGGCAGATATGTAAATACGGCTTTTACTTACCATTTCTCATGCATTAGGGTTCGAACACTCGAACACCTATACGGATTCTCCTGCACAGTGGCAGATATGTAAATACAACGTTTTCTTACCATTTCTCACGCATTAGGGTTCGAACACTCGAACACCTATACGGATTCTCCTGCAGAGTGGCAGACATGTAAATACGGCGTTTACTTACCATTTCTCATGCATTAGGGTTCGAACACTCGAACACCTATACGGATTCTCCTGCACAGTGGCCAATATGTAAATACGGCATTTACTTATCATTTCTCATGCATTAGGGTTCGAACACTCGAACACCTATACGGATTCTCTTGCACAGTGGCAGATGTGTAAATACGACATTTTCTTACCATTTCTCACGCATTAGGGTTCGAACACTCGAACACCTATACGTATTCTCCTGCATAGTGGCAGATATGTAAATACAACGTTTCCTTACCATTTATCACGCATTAGGGTTCGAACACTCGAACACCTATATGGATTCTCCTGCACAGTGGCAGATATGTAAATACAACGTTTCCTTACCATTTCTTCCGCATTAGGGTTCGAACACTCGAACAACTATACGGATTCTTCAACAGAGTGGCAGATTTGTAAATACAACGTTTCCTTACCATTTCTCACGCATTAGGGTTCGAACACTCGAACACCTATACGGATTCTCCTGCACAGTGGCAGATATGTAAATACAACATTTCCTTACCATTTCTCACGCATTAGGGTTCGAACACTCGAACACCTATACGGATTCTCCTGCACAGTGGCAGATATGTAAATTCGGCGTTACTTACCATTTCTCACTCATTAGGGTTCGAACACTCGATCACCTATACGGATTCTCCTGCACAGTGGCAGATATGTAAATACGACATTTATTTACCTTTTCTCACGAATTTGGGTTCGAACACTCGAACACCTATACGGATTCTCCAGCCCAGTGGCAGATATGTAAATACAACGTTTCCTTACCATTTCACACGCATTAGGGTTCGAACACTCGAACACATATACGGATTCTCCTGCAGAGTGGCAGATATGTAAATGCGGCGTTTACTTACCATTTCTCATGCATTAAGGTTCGAGCACTCGAACACCTATACGGATTCTCCAGCACAGTGGCAGATATGTAAATACAACGTTTCCTTACCATTTCTCATGCATTAGGGTTCGAACACTCGAACAGCTATACGGATTCTCCTGCACAGTAGCAGATATGTAAATACGACATTTACTTACCATTTCTCACGAATTTGGGTTCGAACACTCGAGCACCTATACGGATTCTCCAGCACAGTGGCACATATGTAAATACAACGTTTCCTTACCATTTCTCATGCATTAGGGTTCGAACACTCGAACACCTATACGGATTCTCCTACAGAGTGGCAGATATGTAAAAACGGCTTTTACTTACCATTTCTCATGCATTAGGGTTCGAACACTCGAACACCTATACGGATTCTCCTACAGAGTGGCAGATATGTAAATACGGCGTTTACTTACCATTTCTCATGCATTAGGGTTCGAACACTCGAACACCTATACGGATTCTCCTGCACAGTGGCCGATATGTAAATACGGCATTTACTTATCATTTCTCATGCATTAGGGTTCGAACACTCGGACACCTATACGGATTCTCCTGCACAGTGGCAGATGTGTAAATACGACATTTTCTTACCATTTCTCACGCATTAGGGTTCGAACACTCGAACACCTATACGGATTCTCCTACAGAGTGGCATATATGTAAATACAACGTTTCCTTACCATTTCTCAAGCATTAGCGTTCGAACACTCGAACACCTATACGGATTCTCCTGCACAGTGCGAGATATGTAAATACGGCGTTTACTTACCATTTCTCACGCATTAGGGTTCGAACACTCGAACACCTATACGGATTCTCCAGCAGAGTGGCAGATATGTAAATACATCGTTTCGTTACCATTTCTTACGCATTAGGCTTCGAACACTCGAACACCTATACGGATTCTCCTGCACAGTGGCAGATATGTAAATACAACATTTCCTTACCATTTCTCATGCATTAGGGTTCGAACGCTCGAACACCTATACGGATTCTCCTGCAGAGTGGCAGATATGTAAATACGGCGTTTACTTACCATTTCTCATGCATTAGGGTTCGAACACTCAAGCACCTATACGGATTCTCCTGCACAGTGGCAGATTTGTAAATTCGGCGTTACTTACCATTTCTCACTCATTAGGGTTCGAACACTAGAACGCCGATACGGATTCTCCTGCACAGTGGCAGATATGTAAATACGACATTTACTTACCATTTCTCACGAATTTGGGTTCGAACACTCGAACACCTATACAAAATCTCGAGCACAGTGGCAGATATGCAAATACAACGTTTCCTTACCATTTCTCACATATTAGGGTTCGAACACTCGAACACCTATACGGATTCTCCTGCACAGTGGCAGATATGTAAATACAACGTTTCCTTACCATTTCTCACGCATTAGGGTTCGAACACTCAAACACCTATACGGATTCTCCAGCAGAGTGGCAGATATGTAAATACAACGTTTCGTTACCATTTCTTACGCATTACGGTTCGAACACTCGAACACCTATACGGATTCTCCTGCATAGCGGCATATATGTAAATACAACGTTTCCTTACCATTTCTCAAGCATTAGGGTTCGAACACTCGAACACCTATACGGATTCTCCTGCACAGTGGGAGATATGTAAATACGGCGTTTACTTACCATTTCTCACGCATTAGGGTTCGAACACTCGAACACCTATACCGATTCTCCAACAGAGTGGCAGATATGTAAATACAACGTTTCCTTACCATTTCTCACGCATTAGGGTTCGAACACTCAAACACCTATACGGATTCTCCAGCAGAGTGGCAGATATGTAAATACAACGTTTCGTTACCATTTCTTACGCATTAGGGTTCGGACACTCGAACACCTGTACGGATTCTCCTGCATAGCGGCATATATGTAAATACAACGTTTCCTTAACATTTCTCAAGCATTAGGGTTCGAACACTCGAACACCTCAACGGATTCTCCTGCACAGTGGGAGATATGTAAATACGGCGTTTACTTACCATTTCTCACGCATTAGGGTTCGAACACTCGAACACCTATACAGATTCTCCAACAGAGTGGCAGATTTGTAAATACAACATTTCCTTACCATTTCTCACGCATTAGGGTTCGAACACTCGAACACCTATACGGATTCTCCTGCACAGTGGCTGATATGTAAATACAATGTTTCCTTACCATTTATCACGCATTAGGGTTCGAACACTCGAACACCTATACGGATTCTCCTGCACAGTGGCAGATATGTAAATACAACGTTTCCTTACCATTTCTCACGCATTAGGGTTCGAAAACTCAAACACCTATACGGATTCTCCAGCAGAGTGGCAGATATGTAAATACAACGTTTCGTTACCATTTCTTACGCATTAGGGTTCGAACACTCGAACACCTATACGGATTCTCCTGCATAGCGGCATATATGTAAATACAACGTTTCCTTACCATTTCTCAAGCATTAGGGTTCGAACACTCGAACACCTATACGGATTCTCCTGCACAGTGGGAGATATGTAAATACGGCGTTTACTTACCATTTCTCACGCATTAGGGTTCGAACACTCGAACACCTATACAGATTCTCCAACAGAGTGGCAGATTTGTAAATACAACGTTTCCTTACCATTTCTCACGCATTAGGGTTCGAACACTCGAACACCTATACGGATTCTTCTGCACAGTGGCGGATATGTAAATACATTGTTTCCTTACCATTTATCACGCATTAGGGTTCGAACACTCAAACACCTATACGGATTCTCCTGCACAGTGGCAGATATGTAAATACAACGTTTCCTTACCATTTCTCACGCATTAGGGTTCGAACAATCAAACACCTATACGGATTCTCCAGCAGAGTGGCAGATATGTAAATACAACGTTTCGTTACCATTTCTGACGCATTAGGGTTCGAACACTCGAACACCTATACGGATTCTCCTGCATAGCGGCATATATGTAAATACAACGTTTCCTTACCATTTCTCAAGCATTAGGGTTCGAACACTCGAACACCTCTACGGATTCTCCTGCACAGTGGGAGATATGTAAATACGGCGTTTACTTACCATTTCTCACGCATTAGGGTTCGAACACTCGAACACCTATACAGATTCTCCAACAGAGTGGCAGATTTGTAAATACAACATTTCCTTACCATTTCTCACGCATTAGGGTTCGAACACTCGAACACCTATACGGATTCTCCTGCACAGTGGCTGATATGTAAATACAATGTTTCCTTACCATTTATCACGCATTAGGGTTCGAACACTCGAACACCTATACGGATTCTCCTGCACAGTGGCAGATATGTTAATACAACGTTTCCTTACCATTTCTCACGCATTAGGGTTCGAACACTCGAACACCTATACGGATTCTCCAGCAGAGTGGCAGATATGTAAATACATCGTTTCGTTACCATTTCTTACGCATTAGGGTTCGAACACTCGAACACCTATACGGATTCTCCTGCACAGTGGCAGATATGTAAATACAACATTTCCTTACCATTTCTCATGCATTAGGGTTCGAACGCTCGAACACCTATATGGATTCTCCTGCAGAGTGGCAGATATGTAAATACGGCGTTTACTTACCATTTCTCATGCATTAGGGTTCGAACACTCAAGCACCTATACGGATTCTCCTGCACAGTGGCAGATTTGTAAATTCGGCGTTACTTACCATTTCTCACACATTAGGGTTCGAACACTAGAACGCCGATACGGATTCTCCTGCACAGTGGCAGATATGTAAATACGACATTTACTTACCATTTCTCACGAATTTGGGTTCGAACACTCGAACACCTATACAAAATCTCCAGCACAGTGGCAGATATGCAAATACAACGTTTCCTTACCATTTCTCACATATTAGGGTTCGAACACTCGAACACCTATACGGATTCTCCTGCACAGTGGCAGATATGTAAATACGGCTTTTACTTACCATTTCTCATGCATTAGGGTTCGAACACTCGAACACCTATACGGATTTTCCTGCACAGTGGCAGATATGTAAATACAACGTTTTCTTACCATTTCTCACGCATTAGGGTTCGAACACTCGAACACCTATACGGATTCTCCTACAGAGTGGCAGACATGTAAATACGGCATTTACTTACCATTTCTCATGCATTGGTGTTCGAACACTCGAACACCTATACGGATTCTCCTGCACAGTGGCCAATATGTAAATACGGCATTTACTTATCATTTCTCATGCATTAGGCTTCGAACACTCGAACACCTATACGGATTCTCTTGCACAGTGGCAGATGTGTAAGTACGACATTTTCTTACCATTTCTCACGCATTAGGGTTCGAACACTCGAACACCTATACGTATTCTCCTGCATAGTGGCAGATATGTAAATACAACGTTTCCTTACCGTTTATCACGCATTAGGGTTCGAACACTCGAACACCTATATGGATTCTCCTGCACAGTGGCAGATATGTAAATACAACGTTTCCTTACCATTTCTTCCGCATTAGGGTTCGAACACTCGAACAACTATACGGATTCTTCAACAGAGTGGCAGATTTGTAAATACAACGTTTCCTTACCATTTCTCACGCATTAGGGTTCGAACACTCGAACACCTATACGGATTCTCCTGCACAGTGGCCGATATGTAAATACGGCATTTACTTATCATTTCTCATGCATTTGGGTTCGAACACTCGAACACCTATACGGATTCTCCTGCACAGTGGCAGATGTGTAAATACGACATTTTCTTACCATTTCTCACGCATTAGGGTTCAAACACTCGAACACCTATACGGATTCTCCTGCATAGCGGCATATATGTAAATACAACGTTTCCTTACCATTTCTCAAGCATTAGGGTTCGAACACTCGAACACCTCTACGGATTCTCCTGCACAGTGGGAGATATGTAAATACGACGTTTACTTACCATTTCTCACGCATTAGGGTTCGAACACTCGAACACCTATACAGATTCTCCAACAGAGTGGCAGATTTGTAAATACAACATTTCCTTACCATTTCTCACGCATTAGGGTTCGAACACTCGAACACCTATACTGATTCTCCTGCACAGCGGCTGATATGTAAATACAATGTTTCCTTACCATTTATCACGCATTAGGGTTCGAACACTCGAACACCTATACGGATGCTCCTGCACAGTGGCAGATATGTAAATACAACGTTTCCTTACCATTTCTCACGCATTAGGGTTCGAACACTCGAACACCTATACGGATTCTCCAGCAGAGTGGCAGATATGTAAATACAACGTTTCGTTACCATTTCTTACGCATTAGGGTTCGAACACTCGAACACCTATACGGATTCTCCTGCACAGTGGCAGATATGTAAATACAACATTTCCTTACCATTTCTCATGCATTAGGGTTCGAACGCTCGAACACCTATACGGATTCTCCTGCAGAGTGGCAGATATGTAAATACGGCGTTTACTTACCATTTCTCATGCATTAGGGTTCGAACACTCAAGCACCTATACGGATTCTCCTGCACAGTGGCAGATTTGTAAATTCGGCGTTACTTACCATTTCTCACTCATTAGGGTTCGAACACTAGAACGCCGATACGGATTCTCCTGCACAGTGGCAGATATGTAAATACGACATTTACTTACCATTTCTCACGAATTTGGGTTCGAACACTCGAACACCTATACAAATTCTCCAGCACAGTGGCAGATAGGCAAATACAACGTTTCCTTACCATTTCTCACACATTAGGGTTCGAACACTCGAACACCTATACGGATTCTCCTGCAGAGTGGCAGATATGTAAATACGGCTTTTACTTACCATTTCTCATGCATTAGGGTTCGAACACTCGAACACCTATACGGATTCTCCTGCACAGTGGCAGATATGTAAATACAACGTTTTCTTACCATTTCTCACGCATTAGGGTTCGAACACTCGAACACCTATACGGATTCTCCTGCAGAGTGGCAGACATGTAAATACGGCGTTTACTTACCATTTCTCATGCATTAGGGTTCGAACACTCGAACACCTATACGGATTCTCCTGCACAGTGGCCAATATGTAAATACGGCATTTACTTATCATTTCTCATGCATTAGGGTTCGAACACTCGAACACCTATACGGATTCTCTTGCACAGTGGCAGATGTGTAAATACGACATTTTCTTACCATTTCTCACGCATTAGGGTTCGAACACTCGAACACCTATACGTATTCTCCTGCATAGTGGCAGATATGTAAATACAACGTTTCCTTACCATTTATCACGCATTAGGGTTCGAACACTCGAACACCTATATGGATTCTCCTGCACAGTGGCAGATATGTAAATACAACGTTTCCTTACCATTTCTTCCGCATTAGGGTTCGAACACTCGAACAACTATACGGATTCTTCAACAGAGTGGCAGATTGTAAATACAACGTTTCCTTACCATTTCTCACGCATTAGGGTTCGAACACTCGAACACCTATACGGATTCTCCTGCACAGTGGCAGATATGTAAATACAACATTTCCTTACCATTTCTCACGCATTAGGGTTCGAACACTCGAACACCTATACGGATTCTCCTGCACAGTGGCAGATATGTAAATTCGGCGTTACTTACCATTTCTCACTCATTAGGGTTCGAACACTCGATCAC
>JAXFYN010001252.1:0-38567 GCA_036172215.1 Camellia granthamiana
AATCCGTGTAGGTGTTCGAGTGTTCGAACCCCAATGCGTGAGAAATGGTAAGGAAACGTTGTATTTACATATCTGCCACTGTGCAGGAGAATCCGTATAGGTGTTCGAGTGTTCGAATCCTACTGCGTGAGAAATTGTAAGGAAACGTTGTATTTACATATCTGCCACTGTGCAGGAGAATCCGTATAGGTGTTCGAGTGTTCGAACCCTAATGCGTGAGAAATGGTATCGAAACGTTGTATTTACATATCTGCCACTGTGCAGGAGAATCCGTATAAGTGTTCGAGTGTTCGAACCCTAATGCGTGAGAAATGGCAAATAAATGCCGTATTTACATATCTGCCACTGTGCAGGAGAATCCGTATAGGTGTTCGAGTGTTCGAACCTTAATGCGTGAGAAATGGTAACGAAACGTTGTATTTACATATCTGCCACTGTGCAGGAGAATCCGTATAAGTGTTCGAGTGTTCGAACCCTAATGCGTGAGAAATGGCAAATAAATGCCGTATTTACATATCTGCCACTGTGCAGGAGAATCCGTATAGGAATTCGAGTGTTCGAACCCTAATGCGTGAGAAATGGTAAGTAAATGCCGTATTTACATATCTGCCACTGTGCAGGAGAATCCGTATAGGTGTTCGAGTGTTCGAACCCTAACGCGTGAGAAATGGTAAGGAAACGTTGTATTTACATATCTGCAACTGTGCAGGGGAATCCGTATAGGTGTTCGAGTGTTCGAACCCTAATGCGTGAGAAATGGTAAGTAAATGCCGTATTTACATATCTGCCACTGTGCAGGAGAATCCGTATAGGTGTTCGAGTGTTCGAACCCTAATGCGTGAGAAATGGTAAGGAAACGTTGTATTTACATATCTGCCACTGTGCAGGAGAATCCGTATAGGTGTTCGAGTGTTCGAACCTTAATGCGTGAGAAATGGTAACGAAACGTTGTATTTACATATCTGCCACTGTGCAGGAGAATCCGTATAAGTGTTCGAGTGTTCGAACCCTAATGCGTGAGAAATGGCAAATAACTGCCGTATTTACATATCTGCCACTGTGCAGGAGAATCCGTGTAGGAATTCGAGTGTTCGAACCCTAATGCGTGAGAAATGGCAAATAAATGCCGTATTTACATATCTGCGACTTTGTAGGAGAATCCGTATAGGTGTTCGAGTGTTCGAACCCTAATGCGTGAGAAATGGTAAGGAAACGTTGTATTTACATATCTGCCACTGTGCAGGAGAATCCGTATAGGTGTTCGAGTGTTCGAATCCTACTGCGTGAGAAATTGTAAGGAAACGTTGTATTTACATATCTGCCACTGTGCAGGAGAATCCGTAGAGGTGTTCGAGTGTTCGAACCCTAATGCGTGAGAAATGGCAAATAAATGCCGTATTTACATATCTGCCACTGTGCAGCAGAATCCGTATAGGTGTTCGAGTGTTCGAACCCTAATGCGTGAGAAATGGTAAGTAAATGCCGTATTTACATATCTGCCACTGTGCAGGAGAATCCGTATAGGTGTTCGAGTGTTCGAATCCTACTGCGTGAGAAATTGTAAGGAAACGTTGTATTTACATATCTGCCACTGTGCAGGAGAATCCGTATAGGTGTTCGAGTGTTCGAACCCTAATGCGTGAGAAATGGCAAATAAATGCCGTATTTACATATCTGCCACTGTGCAGCAGAATCCGTATAGGTGTTCGAGTGTTCGAACCCTAATGCGTGAGAAATGGTAAGTAAATGCCGTATTTACATATCTGCCACTGTGCAGGAGAATCCGTATAGGTGTTCGAGTGTTCGAACCCTAACGCGTGAGAAATGGTAAGGAAACGTTGTATTTACATATCTGCAACTGTGCAGGAGAATCCGTATAGGTGTTCGAGTGTTCGAACCCTAATGCGTGAGAAATGGTAAGTAAATGCCGTATTTACATATCTGCCACTGTGCAGGAGAATCCGTATAGGTGTTCGAGTGTTCGAACCCTAATGCGTGAGAAATGGTAAGGAAACGTTGTATTTACATATCTGCCACTGTGCAGGAGAATCCGTATAGGTGTTCGAGTGTTCGAACCTTAATGCGTGAGAAATGGTAACGAAACGTTGTATTTACATATCTGCCACTGTGCTGGAGAATCCGTATAAGTGTTCGAGTGTTCGAACCCTAATGCGTGAGAAATGGCAAATAAATGCCGTATTTACATATCTGCCACTGTGCAGGAGAATCCGTATAGGAATTCGAGTGTTCGAACCCTAATGCGTGAGAAATGGCAAATAAATGCTGTATTTACATATCTGCCACTGTGCAGGAGGATCCGTATAGGTATTCGAGTGTTCGAACCCTAATGCGTGAGAAATGGCAAAAAAATGCCGTATTTACATATCTGCCACTGTGCAGGAGAATCCGTATAGGTGTTCGAGTGTTCGAACCCTAATGCGTGAGAAATTGTGAGCAAACGTTGTATTTACATATCAGCCACTGTGCAGGAGAATCCGTATAGGTGTTCGAGTGTTCGAACCCTAATGCGTGAGAAATGGTAAGTAAATGTCGTATTTACATATCTGCCACTGTGCAGGAGAATCCGTATAGGTGTTCGAGTGTTCGAACCTTAATGCGTGAGAAATGGTATCGAAACGTTGTATTTACATATCTGCCACTGTGCAGGAGAATCCGTATAAGTGTTCGAGTGTTCGAACCCTAATGCGTGAGAAATGGCAAATAAATGCCGTATTTACATATCTGCCACTGTGCAGGAGAATCCGTATAGGAATTCGAGTGTTCGAACCCTAATGCGTGAGAAATGGCAAATAAATGCCGTATTAACATATCTGCCACTTTGCAGGAGAATCCGTATAGGTGTTCGAGTGTTCGAACCCCAATGCGTGAGAAATGGTAAGGAAACGTTGTATTTACATATCTGCCACTGTGCAGGAGAATCCGTATAGGTGTTCGAGTGTTCGAATCCTACTGCGTGAGAAATTGTAAGGAAACGTTGTATTTACATATCTGCCACTGTGCAGGAGAATCCGTATAGGTGTTCGAGTGTTCGAACCCTAATGCGTGAGAAATGGCAAATAAATGCCGTATTTACATATCTGCCACTGTGCAGCAGAATCCGTATAGGTGTTCGAGTGTTCGAACCCTAATGCGTGAGAAATGGTAAGTAAATGCCGTATTTACATATCTGCCACTGTGCAGGAGAATCCGTATAGGTGTTCGAGTGTTCGAACCCTAACGCGTGAGAAATGGTAAGGAAATGTTGTATTTACATATCTGCAACTGTGCAGGAGAATCCGTATAGGTGTTCGAGTGTTCGAACCCTAATGCGTGAGAAATGGTAAGTAAATGCCGTATTTACATATCTGCCACTGTGCAGGAGAATCCGTATAGGTGTTCGAGTGTTCGAACCCTAATGCGTGAGAAATTGTGAGCAAACGTTGTATTTACATATCAGCCACTGTGCAGGAGAATCCGTATAGGTGTTCGAGTGTTCGAACCCTAATGCGTGAGAAATGGTATGTAAATGTCGTATTTACATATCTGCCACTGTGCAGGAGAATCCGTATAGGTGTTCGAGTGTTCGAACCTTAATGCGTGAGAAATGGTATCGAAACGTTGTATTTACATATCTGCCACTGTGCAGGAGAATCCGTATAAGTGTTCGAGTGTTCGAACCCTAATGCGTGAGAAATGGCAAATAAATGCCGTATTTACATATCTGCCACTGTGCAGGAGAATCCGTATAGGAATTCGAGTGTTCGAACCCTAATGCGTGAGAAATGGCAAATAAATGCCGTATTTACATATCTGCCACTGTGCAGGAGAATCCGTATAGGTATTCGAGTGTTCGAACCCTAATGCGTGAGAAATGGCAAATAAATGCCGTATTTACATATCTGCCACTTTGCAGGAGAATCCGTATAAGTGTTCGAGTGTTCGAACCCTAATGCGTGAGAAATGGCAAATAAATGCCGTATTTACATATCTGCCACTATGCAGGAGAATCCGTATAGGAATTCGAGTGTTCGAACCCTAATGCGTGAGAAATGGCAAATAAATGCCGTATTTACATATCTGCCACTGTGCAGGAGAATCCGTATAGGTATTCGAGTGTTCAAACCCTAATGCGTGAGAAATGGCAAATAAATGCCGTATTTACATATCTGCCACTGTGCAGGAGAATCCGTATAGGTGTTCGAGTGTTCGAACCCTAATGCGTGAGATATTGTGAGCAAACGTTCTATTTACATATCAGCCACTGTGCAGGAGAAGCCGTATAGGTGTTCGAGTGTTCGAACCCTAATGCGTGAGAAATGGTAAGTAAATGTCGTATTTACATATCTGCCACTGTGCAGGAGAATCCGTATAGGTGTTCGAGTGTTCGAACCTTAATGCGTGAGAAATGGTAACAAAACGTTGTATTTACATATCTGCCACTGTGCAGGAGAATCCGTATAAGTGTTCGAGTGTTCGAACCCTAATGCGTGAGAAATGGCAAATAAATGCCGTATTTACATATCTGCCACTGTGCAGGAGAATCCGTATAGGAATTCGAGTGTTCGAACCCTAATGCGTGAGAAATGGCAAATAAATGCCGTATTTACATATCTGCCACTTTGCAGGAGAATCCGTATAGGTGTTCGAGTGTTCGAACCCTAATGCGTGAGAAATGGTAAGGAAACGTTGTATTTACATATCTGCCACTGTGCAGGAGAATCCGTATAGGTGTTCGAGTGTTCGAATCCTACTGCGTGAGAAATTGTAAGGAAACATTGTATTTACATATCTGCCACTTTGCAGGAGAATCCGTATAGGTGTTCGAGTGTTCGAACCCTAATGCGTGAGAAATGGCAAATAAATGCCGTATTTACATATCTGCCACTGTGCAGCAGAATCCGTATAGGTGTTCGAGTGTTCGAACCCTAATGCGTGAGAAATGGTAAGTAAATGTCGTATTTACATATCTGCCACTGTGCAGGAGAATCCGTATAGGTGTTCGAGTGTTCGAATCCTACTGCGTGAGAAATTGTAAGGAAACGTTGTATTTACATCTCTGCCACTGTGCAGGAGAATCCGTATAGGTGTTCGACTGTTCGAACCCTAATGCGTGAGAAATGGCAAATAAATGCCGTATTTACATATCTGCCACTGTGCAGCAGAATCCGTATAGGTGTTCGAGTGTTCGAACCCTAATGCGTGAGAAATAGTAAGTAAATGCCGTATTTATATATCTGCCACTGTGCAGGAGAATCCGTATAGGTGTTCGAGTGTTCGAACCCTAACGCGTGAGAAATGGTAAGGAAACGTTGTATTTACATATCTGCAACTGTGCAGGAGAATCCGTATAGGTGTTCGAGTGTTCGAACCCTAATGCGTGAGAAATGGTAAGTAAATGCCATATTTACATATCTGCCACTGTGCAGGAGAATCCGTATAGGTGTTCGAGTGTTCGAACCCTAATGCGTGAGAAATGGTAAGGAAACGTTGTATTTACATATCTGCCACTGTGCAGGAGAATCCGTATAGGTGTTCGAGTGTTCGAACCTTAATGCGTGAGAAATGGTAACGAAACGTTGTATTTACATATCTGCCACTGTGCAGGAGAATCCGTATAAGTGTTCGAGTGTTCGAACCCTAATGCGTGAGAAATGGCAAATAAATGCCGTATTTACATATCTGCCACTGTGCAGGAGAATCCGTATAGGAATTCGAGTGTTCGAACCCTAATGCGTGAGAAATGGCAAATAAATGCCGTATTTACATATCTGCCACTGTGCAGGAGAATCCGTATAGGTATTCGAGTGTTCGAACCCTAATGCGTGAGAAATGGCAAATAAATGCCGTATTTACATATCTGCCACTGTGCAGGAGAATCCGTATAGGTGTTCGAGTGTTCGAACCCTAATGCGTGAGAAATTGTGAGCAAACGTTGTATTTACATATCAGCCACTGTGCAGGAGAATCCGTATAGGTGTTCGAGTGTTCGAACCCTAATGCGTGAGAAATGGTAAGTAAATGTCGTATTTACATATCTGCCACTGTGCAGGAGAATCCGTATAGGTGTTCGTGTGTTCGAACCTTAATGCGTGAGAAATGGCAACGAAACGTTGTATTTACATATCTGCCACTGTGCAGGAGAATCCGTATAAGTGTTCGAGTGTTCGAACCCTAATGCGTGAGAAATGGCAAATAAATGCCGTATTTACATATCTGCCACTGTGCAGGAGAATCCGTATAGGAATTCGAGTGTTCGAACCCTAATGCGTGAGAAATGGCAAATAAATGCCGTATTTACATATCTGCCACTTTGCAGGAGAATCCGTATAGGTGTTCGAGTGTTCGAACCCTAATGTGTGAGAAATGGTAAGGAAACGTTGTATTTACATATCTGCCACTGTGCAGGAGAATCCGTATAGGTGTTCGAGTGTTCGAATCCTACTGCGTGAGAAATTGTAAGGAAACGTTGTATTTACATATCTGCCACTGTGCAGGAGAATCCGTATAGGTGTTCGAGTGTTCGAACCCTAATGCGTGAGAAATGGCAAATAAATGCCGTATTTACATATCTGCCACTGTGCAGCAGAATCCGTATAGGTGTTCGAGTGTTCGAACCCTAATGCGTGAGAAATGGTAAGTAAATGCCGTATTTACATATTTGCCACTGTGCAGGAGAATCCGTATAGGTGTTCGAGTGTTCGAATCCTACTGCGTGAGAAATTGTAAGGAAACGTTGTATTTACATATCTGCCACTGTGCAGGAGAATCCGTATAGGTGTTCGAGTGTTCGAACCCTAATGCGTGAGAAATGGCAAATAAATGCCGTATTTACATATCTGCCACTGTGCAGCAGAATCCGTATAGGTGTTCGAGTGTTCGAACCCTAATGCGTGAGAAATGGTAAGTAAATGCCGTATTTACATATCTGCCACTGTGCAGGAGAATCCGTATAGGTGTTCGAGTGTTCGAACCCTAACGCGTGAGAAATGGTAAGGAAACGTTGTATTTACATATCTGCAACTGTGCAGGAGAATCCGTATAGGTGTTCGAGTGTTCGAACCCTAATGCGTGAGAAATGGTAAGTAAATGCCGTATTTACATATCTGCCACTGTGCAGGAGAATCCGTATAGGTGTTCGAGTGTTCGAACCCTAATGCGTGAGAAATGGTAAGGAAACGTTGTATTTACATATCTGCCACTGTGCAGGAGAATCCGTATAGGTGTTCGAGTGTTCGAACCTTAATGCGTGAGAAATGGTAACGAAACGTTGTATTTACATATCTGCCACTGTGCAGGAGAATCCGTATAAGTGTTCGAGTGTTCGAACCCTAATGCGTGAGAAATGGCAAATAAATGCCGTATTTACATATCTGCCACTGTGCAGGAGAATCCGTATAGGAATTCGAGTGTTCGAACCCTAATGCGTGAGAAATGGCAAATAAATGCCGTATTTACATATCTGCCACTGTGCAGGAGAATCCGTATAGGTATTCGAGTGTTCGAACCCTAATGCGTGAGAAATGGCAAATAAATGCCGTATTTACATATCTGCCACTGTGCAGGAGAATCCCTATAGGTGTTCGAGTGTTCGAACCCTAATGCGTGAGAAATTGTGAGCAAACGTTGTATTTACATATCAGCCACTGTGCAGGAGAATCCGTATAGGTGTTCGAGTGTTCGAACCCTAATGCGTGAGAAATGGTAAGTAAATGTCGTATTTACATATCTGCCACTGTGCAGGAGAATCCGTATAGGTGTTCGTGTGTTCGAACCTTAATGCGTGAGAAATGGCAACGAAACGTTGTATTTACATATCTGCCACTGTGCAGGAGAATCCGTATAAGTGTTCGAGTGTTCGAACCCTAATGCGTGAGAAATGGCAAATAAATGCCGTATTTACATATCTGCCACTGTGCAGGAGAATCCGTATAGGAATTCGAGTGTTCGAACCCTAATGCGTGAGAAATGGCAAATAAATGCCGTATTTACATATCTGCCACTTTGCAGGAGAATCCGTATAGGTGTTCGAGTGTTCGAACCCTAATGTGTGAGAAATGGTAAGGAAACGTTGTATTTACATATCTGCCACTGTGCAGGAGAATCCGTATAGGTGTTCGAGTGTTCGAATCCTACTGCGTGAGAAATTGTAAGGAAACGTTGTATTTACATATCTGCCACTGTGCAGGAGAATCCGTATAGGTGTTCGAGTGTTCGAACCCTAATGCGTGAGAAATGGCAAATAAATGCCGTATTTACATATCTGCCACTGTGCAGCAGAATCCGTATAGGTGTTCGAGTGTTCGAACCCTAATGCGTGAGAAATGGTAAGTAAATGCCGTATTTACATATTTGCCACTGTGCAGGAGAATCCGTATAGGTGTTCGAGTGTTCGAATCCTACTGCGTGAGAAATTGTAAGGAAACGTTGTATTTACATATCTGCCACTGTGCAGGAGAATCCGTATAGGTGTTCGAGTGTTCGAACCCTAATGCGTGAGAAATGGCAAATAAATGCCGTATTTACATATCTGCCACTGTGCAGCAGAATCCGTATAGGTGTTCGAGTGTTCGAACCCTAACGCGTGAGAAATGGTAAGGAAACGTTGTATTTACATATCTGCAACTGTGCAGGAGAATCCGTATAGGTGTTCGAGTGTTCGAACCCTAATGCGTGAGAAATGGTAAGTAAATGCCGTATTTACATATCTGCCACTGTGCAGGAGAATCCGTATAGGTGTTCGAGTGTTCGAACCCTAATGCGTGAGAAATGGTAAGGAAACGTTGTATTTACATATCTGCCACTGTGCAGGAGAATCCGTATAGGTGTTCGAGTGTTCGAACCTTAATGCGTGAGAAATGGTAACGAAACGTTGTATTTACATATCTGCCACTGTGCAGGAGAATCCGTATAAGTGTTCGAGTGTTCGAACCCTAATGCGTGAGAAATGGCAAATAAATGCCGTATTTACATATCTGCCACTGTGCAGGAGAATCCCTATAGGTGTTCGAGTGTTCGAACCCTAATGCGTGAGAAATTGTGAGCAAACGTTGTATTTACATATCAGCCACTGTGCAGGAGAATCCGTATAGGTGTTCGAGTGTTCGAACCCTAATGCGTGAGAAATGGTAAGTAAATGTCGTATTTACATATCTGCCACTGTGCAGGAGAATCCGTATAGGTGTTCGTGTGTTCGAACCTTAATGCGTGAGAAATGGCAACGAAACGTTGTATTTACATATTTGCCACTGTGCAGGAGAATCCGTATAAGTGTTCGAGTGTTCGAACCCTAATGCGTGAGAAATGGCAAATAAATGCCGTATTTACATATCTGCCACTGTGCAGGAGAATCCGTATAGGAATTCGAGTGTTCGAACCCTAATGCGTGAGAAATGGAAAATAAATGCCGTATTTACATATCTGCCACTTTGCAGGAGAATCCGTATAGGTGTTCGAGTGTTCGAACCCTAATGTGTGAGAAATGGTAAGGAAACGTTGTATTTACATATCTGCCACTGTGCAGGAGAATCCGTATAGGTGTTCGAGTGTTCGAATCCTACTGCGTGAGAAATTGTAAGGAAACGTTGTATTTACATATCTGCCACTGTGCAGGAGAATCCGTATAGGTGTTCGAGTGTTCGAACCCTAATGCGTGAGAAATGGCAAATAAATGCCGTATTTACATATCTGCCACTGTGCAGCAGAATCCGTATAGGTGTTCGAGTGTTCGAACCCTAATGCGTGAGAAATGGTAAGTAAATGCCGTATTTACATATCTGCCACTGTGCAGGAGAATCCGTATAGGTGTTCGAGTGTTCGAATCCTACTGCGTGAGAAATTGTAAGGAAACGTTGTATTTACATATCTGCCACTGTGCAGGAGAATCCGTATAGGTGTTCGAGTGTTCGAACCCTAATGCGTGAGAAATGGCAAATAAATGCCGTATTTACATATCTGCCACTGTGCAGCAGAATCCGTATAGGTGTTCGAGTGTTCGAACCCTAATGCGAGAGAAATGGTAAGTAAATGCCGTATTTACATATCTGCCACTGTGCAGGAGACTCCGTATAGGTGTTCGAGTGTTCGAACCCTAACGCGTGAGAAATGGTAAGGAAACGTTGTATTTACATATCTGCAACTGTGCAGGAGAATCCGTATAGGTGTTCGAGTGTTCGAACCCTAATGCGTGAGAAATGGTAAGTAAATGCCGTATTTACATATCAGCCACTGTGCAGGAGAATCCGTATAGGTGTTCGAGTGTTCGAACCCTAATGCGTGAGAAATGGTAAGGAAACGTTGTATTTACATATCTGCCACTGTGCAGGAGAATCCGTATAGGTGTTCGAGTGTTCGAACCTTAATGCGTGAGAAATGGTAACGAAACGTTGTATTTACATATCTGCCACTGTGCAGGAGAATCCGTATAAGTGTTCGAGTGTTCGAACCCTAATGCGTGAGAAATGGCAAATAAATGCCGTATTTACATATCTGCCACTGTGCAGGAGAATCCGTATAGGAATTCGAGTGTTCGAACCCTAATGCGTGAGAAATGGCAAATAAATGCCGTATTTACATATCTGCCACTTTGCAGGAGAATCCGTATAGGTGTTCGAGTGTTCGAACCCTAATGTGTGAGAAATGGTAAGGAAACGTTGTATTTACATATCTACCACTGTGCAGGAGAATCCGTATAGGTGTTCGAGTGTTCGAATCCTACTGCGTGAGAAATTGTAAGGAAACGTTGTATTTACATATCTGCCACTGTGCAGGAGAATCCGTATAGGTGTTCGAGTGTTCGAACCCTAATGCGTGAGAAATGGCAAATAAATGTCGTATTTACATATCTGCCACTGTGCAGCAGAATCCGTATAGGTGTTCGAGTGTTCGAACCCTAATGCGTGAGAAATGGTAAGTAAATGCCGTATTTACATATCTGCCACTGTGCAGGAGAATCCGTATAGGTGTTCGAGTGTTCGAATCCTACTGCGTGAGAAATTGTAAGGAAACGTTGTATTTACATATCTGCCACTGTGCAGGAGAATCCGTATAGGTGTTCGAGTGTTCGAACCCTAATGCGTGAGAAATGGCAAATAAATGCCGTATTTACATATCTGCCACTGTGCAGCAGAATCCGTATAGGTGTTCGAGTGTTCGAACCCTAATGCGTGAGAAATGGTAAGTAAATGCCGTATTTACATATCTGCCACTGTGCAGGAGAATCCGTATAGGTGTTCGAGTGTTCGAACCCTAACGCGTGAGAAATGGTAAGGAAACGTTGTATTTACATATCTGCAACTGTGCAGGAGAATCCGTATAGGTGTTCGAGTGTTCGAACCCTAATGCGTGAGAAATGGTAAGTAAATGCCGTATTTACATATCTGCCACTGTGCAGGAGAATCCGTATAGGTGTTCGAGTGTTCGAACCCTAATGCGTGAGAAATGGTAAGGAAACGTTGTATTTACATATCTGCCACTGTGCAGGAGAATCCGTATAGGTGTTCGAGTGTTCGAACCTTAATGCGTGAGAAATGGTAACGAAACGTTGTATTTACATATCTGCCACTGTGCAGGAGAATCCGTATAAGTGTTCGAGTGTTCGAACCCTAATGCGTGAGAAATGGCAAATAAATGCCGTATTTACATATCTGCCACTGTGCAGGAGAATCCGTATAGGAATTCGAGTGTTCGAACCCTAATGCATGAGAAATGGCAAATAAATGCCGTATTTACATATCTGCCACTGTGCAGGAGAATCCGTATAGGTGTTCGAGTGTTCGAACCCTAATGCGTGAGAAATTGTGAGCAAACGTTGTATTTACGTATCAGCCACTGTGCAGGAGAATCCGTATAGGTGTTCGAGTGTTCGAACCCTAATGCGTGAGAAATGGTAAGTAAATGTCGTATTTACATATCTGCCACTGTGCAGGAGAATCCGTATAGGTGTTCGAGTGTTCGAACCTTAATGCGTGAGAAATGGTAACGAAACGTTGTATTTACATATCTGCCACTGTGCCGGAGAATCCGTCTAAGTGTTCGAGTGTTCGAACCCTAATGCGTGAGAAATGGCAAATAAATGCCGTATTTACATATCTGCCACTGTGCAGGAGAATCCGTATAGGAATTCGAGTGTTCGAACCCTAATGCATGAGAAATGGCAAATAAATGCCGTATTTACATATCTGCCACTGTGCAGGAGAATCCGTATAGGTGTTCGAGTGTTCGAACCCTAATGCGTGAGAAATGGTAAGTAAATGCCGTATTTACATATCTGCCACTGTGCAGGAGAATCCGTATAGGTGTTCGAGTGTTCGAATCCTACTGCGTGAGAAATTGTAAGGAAACGTTGTATTTACATATCTGCCACTGTGCAGGAGAATCCGTATAGGTGTTCGAGTGTTCGAACCCTAATGCGTGAGAAATGGCAAATAAATGTCGTATTTACATATCTGCCACTGTGCAGGAGAATCCGTATAGGAATTCGAGTGTTCGAACCTTAATGCGTGAGAAATGGTAACGAAACGTTGTATTTACATATCTGCCACTGTGCCGGAGAATCCGTCTAAGTGTTCGAGTGTTCGAACCCTAATGCGTGAGAAATGGCAAATAAATGCCGTATTTACATATCTGCCACTGTGCAGGAGAATCCGTATAGGAATTCGAGTGTTCGAACCCTAATGCGTGAGAAATGGCAACTAAATGCCGTATTTACATATCTGCCACTTTGCAGGAGAATCCGTATAGGTGTTCGAGTGTTCGAACCCTAATGCGTGAGAAATGGTAAGGAAACGTTGTATTTACATATCTGCCACTGTGCAGGAGAATCCGTATAGGTGTTCGAGTGTTCGAATCCTACTGCGTGAGAAATTGTAAGGAAATGTTGTATTTACATATCTGCCACTGTGCAGGAGAATCCGTATAGGTGTTCGAGTGTTCGAACCCTAATGCGTGAGAAATGGTAAGGAAACGTTGTATTTACATATCTGCCACTGTGCAGGAGAATCCGTATAGGTGTTCGAGTGTTTGAACCCTAACGCGTGAGAAATGGCAAATTAATGCCGTACTTACATATCTGCCACTGTGCAGGAGAATCCGTTAAGGTGTTCGAGTGTTCGAACCCTAATGCGTGAGAAATGGTAAGGAAACGTTGTATTTACATATCTGCAACTGTGCAGGAGAATCCGTATAGGTGTTCGAGTGTTCGAACCCCAATGCGTGAGAAATGGTAAGTAAATGCCGTATTTACATATCTGCGACTGTGCAGGAGAATCCGTATAGGTGTTCGAGTGTTCGAACCCTAATGCGTGAGAAATTGTGAGGAAACGTTGTATTTACATATCTGCCACTGTGCAGGAGAATCCGTATAGGTGTTCGAGTGTTCGAACCCTAATGCGTGAGAAATGGCAAATAAATGCCGTATTTACATATCTGCCACTGTGCAACAGAATCCGTATAGGTGTTCGAGTGTTCGAACCCTAATGCGTGAGAAATGGTAAGTAAATGCCGTATTTACATATCTGCCACTGTGCAGGAGAATCCGTATAGGTGTTCGAGTGTTCGAATCCTACTGCGTGAGAAATTGTAAGGAAACGTTGTATTTACATATCTGCCACTGTGCAGGAGAATCCGTATAGGTGTTCGAGTGTTCGAACCCTAATGCATGAGAAATGGCAAATAAATGCCGTATTTACATATCTGCCACTGTGCAGCAGAATCCGTATAGGTGTTCGAGTGTTCGAACCCTAATGCGTGAGAAATGGTAAGTAAATGCCGTATTTAAGTATCTGCCACTGTGCAGGAGAATCCGTATAGGTGTTCGAGTGTTCGAACCCTAACGCGTGAGAAATGGTAAGGAAACGTTGTATTTACATATCCGCAACTGTGCAGGAGAATCCGTATAGGTGTTCGAGTGTTCGAACCCTAATGCGTGAGAAATGGTAAGTAAATGCCGTATTTACATATCTGCCACTGTGCAGGAGAATCCGTATAGGTGTTCGAGTGTTCGAACCCTAATGCGTGAGAAATGGCAAATAAATGCCGTATTTACATATCTGCCACTGTGCAGCAGAATCCGTATAGGTGTTCGAGTGTTCGAACCCTAATGCGTGAGAAATGGCAAATAAATGCCGTATTTACATATCTGCCACTGTGCAGCAGAATCCGTATAGGTGTTCGAGTGTTCGAACCCTAATGCGTGAGAAATGGTAAGTAAATGCCGTATTTACATATCTGCCACTGTGCAGGAGAATCCGTATAGGTGTTCGAGTGTTCGAACCGTAATGCGTGAGAAATGGTAACGAAACGTTGTATTTACATATCTGCCACTGTGCCGGAGAATCCGTCTAAGTGTTCGAGTGTTCGAACCCTAATGCGTGAGAAATGGCAAATAAATGCCGTATTTACATATCTGCCACTGTGCAGGAGAATCCGTATAGGAATTCGAGTGTTCGAACCCTAATGCATGAGAAATGGCAAATAAATGCCGTATTTACATATCTGCCACTGTGCAGGAGAATCCGTATAGGTGTTCGAGTGTTCGAACCCTAATGCGTGAGAAATGGTAAGTAAATGCCGTATTTACATATCTGCCACTGTGCAGGAGAATCCGTATAGGTGTTCGAGTGTTCGAATCCTACTGCGTGAGAAATTGTAAGGAAACGTTGTATTTACATATCTGCCACTGTGCAGGAGAATCCGTATAGGTGTTCGAGTGTTCGAACCCTAATGCGTGAGAAATGGCAAATAAATGTCGTATTTACATATCTGCCACTGTGCAGGAGAATCCGTATAGGAATTCGAGTGTTCGAACCTTAATGCGTGAGAAATGGTAACGAAACGTTGTATTTACATATCTGCCACTGTGCCGGAGAATCCGTCTAAGTGTTCGAGTGTTCGAACCCTAATGCGTGAGAAATGGCAAATAAATGCCGTATTTACATATCTGCCACTGTGCAGGAGAATCCGTATAGGAATTCGAGTGTTCGAACCCTAATGCGTGAGAAATGGCAACTAAATGCCGTATTTACATATCTGCCACTTTGCAGGAGAATCCGTATAGGTGTTCGAGTGTTCGAACCCTAATGCTTGAGAAATGGTAAGGAAACGTTGTATTTACATATCTGCCACTGTGCAGGAGAATCCGTATAGGTGTTCGAGTGTTCGAATCCTACTGCGTGAGAAATTGTAAGGAAATGTTGTATTTACATATCTGCCACTGTGCAGGAGAATCCGTATAGGTGTTCGAGTGTTCGAACCCTAATGCGTGAGAAATGGTAAGGAAACGTTGTATTTACATATCTGCCACTGTGCAGGAGAATCCGTATAGGTGTTCGAGTGTTTGAACCCTAACGCGTGAGAAATGGCAAATTAATGCCGTACTTACATATCTGCCACTGTGCAGGAGAATCCGTTAAGGTGTTCGAGTGTTCGAACCCTAATGCGTGAGAAATGGTAAGGAAACGTTGTATTTACATATCTGCAACTGTGCAGGAGAATCCGTATAGGTGTTCGAGTGTTCGAACCCCAATGCGTGAGAAATGGTAAGTAAATGCCGTATTTACATATCTGCGACTGTGCAGGAGAATCCGTATAGGTGTTCGAGTGTTCGAACCCTAATGCGTGAGAAATTGTGAGGAAACGTTGTATTTACATATCTGCCACTGTGCAGGAGAATCCGTATAGGTGTTCGAGTGTTCGAACCCTAATGCGTGAGAAATGGTAAGTAAATGCCGTATTTACATATCTGCCACTGTGCAGGAGAATCCGTATAGGTGTTCGAGTGTTCGAATCCTACTGCGTGAGAAATTGTAAGGAAACGTTGTATTTACATATCTGCCACTGTGCAGGAGAATCCGTATAGGTGTTCGAGTGTTCGAACCCTAATGCGTGAGAAATGGCAAATAAATGCCGTATTTACATATCTGCCACTGTGCAGCAGAATCCGTATAGGTGTTCGAGTGTTCGAACCCTAATGCGTGAGAAATGGTAAGTAAATGCCGTATTTACATATCTGCCACTGTGCAGGAGAATCCGTATAGGTGTTCGAGTGTTCGAACCCTAACGCGTGAGAAATGGTAAGGAAACGTTGTATTTACATATCTGCAACTGTGCAGGAGAATCCGTATAGGTGTTCGAGTGTTCGAACCCTAATGCGTGAGAAATGGTAAGTAAATGCCGTATTTACATATCTGCCACTGTGCAGGAGAATCCGTATAGGTGTTCGAGTGTTCGAACCCTAATGCGTGAGAAATGGTAAGGAAACGTTGTATTTACATATCTGCCACTGTGCAGGAGAATCCGTATAGGTGTTCGAGTGTTCGAACCTTAATGCGTGAGAAATGGTAACGAAACGTTGTATTTACATATCTGCCACTGTGCAGGAGAATCCGTATAAGTGTTCGAGTGTTCGAACCCTAATGCGTGAGAAATGGCAAATAAATGCCGTATTTACATATCTGCCACTGTGCAGGAGAATCCGTATAGGAATTCGAGTGTTCGAACCCTAATGCATGAGAAATGGCAAATAAATGCCGTATTTACATATCTGCCACTGTGCAGGAGAATCCGTATAGGTGTTCGAGTGTTCGAACCCTAATGCGTGAGAAATTGTGAGCAAACGTTGTATTTACGTATCAGCCACTGTGCAGGAGAATCCGTATAGGTGTTCGAGTGTTCGAACCCTAATGCGTGAGAAATGGTAAGTAAATGTCGTATTTACATATCTGCCACTGTGCAGGAGAATCCGTATAGGTGTTCGAGTGTTCGAACCTTAATGCGTGAGAAATGGTAACGAAACGTTGTATTTACATATCTGCCACTGTGCCGGAGAATCCGTCTAAGTGTTCGAGTGTTCGAACCCTAATGCGTGAGAAATGGCAAATAAATGCCGTATTTACATATCTGCCACTGTGCAGGAGAATCCGTATAGGAATTCGAGTGTTCGAACCCTAATGCATGAGAAATGGCAAATAAATGCCGTATTTACATATCTGCCACTGTGCAGGAGAATCCGTATAGGTGTTCGAGTGTTCGAACCCTAATGCGTGAGAAATGGTAAGTAAATGCCGTATTTACATATCTGCCACTGTGCAGGAGAATCCGTATAGGTGTTCGAGTGTTCGAATCCTACTGCGTGAGAAATTGTAAGGAAACGTTGTATTTACATATCTGCCACTGTGCAGGAGAATCCGTATAGGTGTTCGAGTGTTCGAACCCTAATGCGTGAGAAATGGCAAATAAATGTCGTATTTACATATCTGCCACTGTGCAGGAGAATCCGTATAGGAATTCGAGTGTTCGAACCTTAATGCGTGAGAAATGGTAACGAAACGTTGTATTTACATATCTGCCACTGTGCCGGAGAATCCGTCTAAGTGTTCGAGTGTTCGAACCCTAATGCGTGAGAAATGGCAAATAAATGCCGTATTTACATATCTGCCACTGTGCAGGAGAATCCGTATAGGAATTCGAGTGTTCGAACCCTAATGCGTGAGAAATGGCAACTAAATGCCGTATTTACATATCTGCCACTTTGCAGGAGAATCCGTATAGGTGTTCGAGTGTTCGAACCCTAATGCGTGAGAAATGGTAAGGAAACGTTGTATTTACATATCTGCCACTGTGCAGGAGAATCCGTATAGGTGTTCGAGTGTTCGAATCCTACTGCGTGAGAAATTGTAAGGAAATGTTGTATTTACATATCTGCCACTGTGCAGGAGAATCCGTAGAGGTGTTCGAGTGTTCGAACCCTAATGCGTGAGAAATGGTAAGGAAACGTTGTATTTACATATCTGCCACTGTGCAGGAGAATCCGTATAGGTGTTCGAGTGTTTGAACCCTAACGCGTGAGAAATGGCAAATTAATGCCGTACTTACATATCTGCCACTGTGCAGGAGAATCCGTTAAGGTGTTCGAGTGTTCGAACCCTAATGCGTGAGAAATGGTAAGGAAACGTTGTATTTACATATCTGCAACTGTGCAGGAGAATCCGTATAGGTGTTCGAGTGTTCGAACCCCAATGCGTGAGAAATGGTAAGTAAATGCCGTATTTACATATCTGCGACTGTGCAGGAGAATCCGTATAGGTGTTCGAGTGTTCGAACCCTAATGCGTGAGAAATTGTGAGGAAACGTTGTATTTACATATCTGCCACTGTGCAGGAGAATCCGTATAGGTGTTCGAGTGTTCGAACCCTAATGCGTGAGAAATGGCAAATAAATGCCGTATTTACATATCTGCCACTGTGCAACAGAATCCGTATAGGTGTTCGAGTGTTCGAACCCTAATGCGTGAGAAATGGTAAGTAAATGCCGTATTTACATATCTGCCACTGTGCAGGAGAATCCGTATAGGTGTTCGAGTGTTCGAATCCTACTGCGTGAGAAATTGTAAGGAAACGTTGTATTTACATATCTGCCACTGTGCAGGAGAATCCGTATAGGTGTTCGAGTGTTCGAACCCTAATGCATGAGAAATGGCAAATAAATGCCGTATTTACATATCTGCCACTGTGCAGCAGAATCCGTATAGGTGTTCGAGTGTTCGAACCCTAATGCGTGAGAAATGGTAAGTAAATGCCGTATTTAAGTATCTGCCACTGTGCAGGAGAATCCGTATAGGTGTTCGAGTGTTCGAACCCTAACGCGTGAGAAATGGTAAGGAAACGTTGTATTTACATATCTGCAACTGTGCAGGAGAATCCGTATAGGTGTTCGAGTGTTCGAACCCTAATGCGTGAGAAATGGTAAGTAAATGCCGTATTTACATATCTGCCACTGTGCAGGAGAATCCGTATAGGTGTTCGAGTGTTCGAACCCTAATGCGTGAGAAATGGTAAGGAAACGTTGTATTTACATATCTGCCACTGTGCAGGAGAATCCGTATAGGTGTTCGAGTGTTCGAACCTTAATGCGTGACAAATGGTAACGAAACGTTGTATTTACATATCTGCCACTGTGCAGGAGAATCCGTATAAGTGTTCGAGTGTTCGAACCCTAATGCGTGAGAAATGGCAAATAAATGCCGTATTTACATATCTGCCACTGTGCAGGAGAATCCGTATAAGTGTTCGAGTGTTCGAACCCTAATGCGTGAGAAATGGCAAATAAATGCCGTATTTACATATCTGCCACTGTGCAGGAGAATCCGTATAGGAATTCGAGTGTTCGAACCCCAATGCGTGAGAAATGGCAAATAAATGCCGTATTTACATATCTGCCACTTTGCAGGAGAATCCGTATAGGTGTTCGAGTGTTCGAACCCTAATGCGTGAGAAATGGTAAGGAAACGTTGTATTTACAAATCTGCCACTGTGCAGGAGAATCCGTATAGGTGTTCGAGTGTTCGAATCCTACTGCGTGAGAAATTGTAAGGAAACGTTGTATTTACATATCTGCCACTATGCAGGAGAATCCGTATAGGTGTTCGAGTGTTCGAACCCTAATGCGTGAGAAATGGTAAGTAAATGCCGTATTTACATATCTGCCACTGTGCAGGAGAATCCGTATAGGTGTTCGAGTGTTCGAACCCTAATGCGTGAGAAATGGTAAGGAAACGTTGTATTTACATATCTGCCACTGTGCAGGAGAATCCGTATAGGTGTTCGAGTGTTCGAACCTTAATGCGTGACAAATGGTAACGAAACGTTGTATTTACATATCTGCCACTGTGCAGGAGAATCCGTATAAGTGTTCGAGTGTTCGAACCCTAATGCGTGAGAAATGGCAAATAAATGCCGTATTTACATATCTGCCACTGTGCAGGAGAATCCGTATAGGAATTCGAGTGTTCGAACCCTAATGCGTGAGAAATGGCAAATAAATGCCGTATTTACATATCTGCCACTGTGCAGGAGAATCCGTAAAGGTGTTCGAGTGTTCGAACCCTAATGCGTGAGAAATTGTGAGCAAACGTTGTATTTACGTATCAGCCACTGTGCAGGAGAATCCGTATAGGTGTTCGAGTGTTCGAACCCTAATGCGTGAGAAATGGTAAGTAAATGTCGTATTTACATATCTGCCACTGTGCAGGAGAATCCGTATAGGTGTTCGAGTGTTCGAACCTTAATGCGTAAGAAATGGTAACGAAACGTTGTATTTACATATCTGCCACTGTGCAGGAGAATCCGTATAAGTGTTCGAGTGTTCGAACCCTAATGCGTGAGAAATGGCAAATAAATGCCGTATTTACATATCTGCCACTGTGCAGGAGAATCCGTATAGGAATTCGAGTGTTCGAACCCTAATGCGTGAGAAATGGCAAATAAATGCCGTATTTACATATCTGCCACTTTGCAGGAGAATCCGTATAGGTGTTCGAGTGTTCGAACCCTAATGCGTGAGAAATGGTAAGGAAACGTTGTATTTACAAATCTGCCACTGTGTAGGAGAATCCGTATAGGTGTTCGAGTGTTCGAATCCTACTGCGTGAGAAATTGTAAGGAAACGTTGTATTTACATATCTGCCACTGTGCAGGAGAATCCGTATAGGTGTTCGAGTGTTCGAACCCTAATGCGTGAGAAAAGGCAAATAAATGCCGTATTTACATATCTGCCACTGTGCAGCAGAATCCGTATAGGTGTTCGAGTGTTCGAACCCTAATGCGTGAGAAATGGTAAGGAAACGTTGTATTTACATATCTGCCACTGTGCAGGAGAATCCGTATAGGTGTTCGAGTGTTCGAACCCTAATGCGTGAGAAATGGTAAGTAAATGCCGTATTTACATATCTGCCACTGTGCAGGAGAATCCGTATAGGTGTTCGAGTGTTCGAACCCTAATGCGTGAGAAATTGTGAGCAAACGTTGTATTTACATATCAGCCACTGTGCAGGAGAATCCGTATAGGTGTTCGAGTGTTCGAACCCTAATGCGTGAGAAATGGTAAGTAAATGTCGTATTTACATATCTGCCACAGTGCAGGAGTATCCGTATAGGTGTTCGAGTGTTCGAACCTTAATGCATGAGAAATGGTAACGAAACGTTGTATTTACATATCTGCCACTGTGCAGGAGAATCCGTATAAGTGGTCGAGTGTTCGAACCCTAATGCGTGAGAAATGGCAAATAAATGCCGTATTTACATATCTGCCACTGTGCAGGAGAATCCGTATAGGTATTCGAGTGTTCGAACCCTAATGCGTGAGAAATGGCAAATAAATGCCGTATTTACATATCTGCCACTTTGCAGGAGAATCCGTATAGGTGTTCGAGTGTTCGAACCCTAATGCGTGAGAAATGGTAAGGAAACGTTGTATTTACATATCTGCCACTGTGCAGGAGAATCCGTATAGGTGTTCGAGTGTTCGAACCTTAATGCGTGACAAATGGTAACGAAACGTTGTATTTACATATCTGCCACTGTGCAGGAGAATCCGTATAAGTGTTCGAGTGTTCGAACCCTAATGCGTGAGAAATGGCAAATAAATGCCGTATTTACATATCTGCCACTGTGCAGGAGAATCCGTATAAGTGTTCGAGTGTTCGAACCCTAATGCGTGAGAAATGGCAAATAAATGCCGTATTTACATATCTGCCACTGTGCAGGAGAATCCGTATAGGAATTCGAGTGTTCGAACCCCAATGCGTGAGAAATGGCAAATAAATGCCGTATTTACATATCTGCCACTTTGCAGGAGAATCCGTATAGGTGTTCGAGTGTTCGAACCCTAATGCGTGAGAAATGGTAAGGAAACGTTGTATTTACAAATCTGCCACTGTGCAGGAGAATCCGTATAGGTGTTCGAGTGTTCGAATCCTACTGCGTGAGAAATTGTAAGGAAACGTTGTATTTACATATCTGCCACTATGCAGGAGAATCCGTATAGGTGTTCGAGTGTTCGAACCCTAATGCGTGAGAAATGGTAAGTAAATGCCGTATTTACATATCTGCCACTGTGCAGGAGAATCCGTATAGGTGTTCGAGTGTTCGAACCCTAATGCGTGAGAAATGGTAAGGAAACGTTGTATTTACATATCTGCCACTGTGCAGGAGAATCCGTATAGGTGTTCGAGTGTTCGAACCTTAATGCGTGACAAATGGTAACGAAACGTTGTATTTACATATCTGCCACTGTGCAGGAGAATCCGTATAAGTGTTCGAGTGTTCGAACCCTAATGCGTGAGAAATGGCAAATAAATGCCGTATTTACATATCTGCCACTGTGCAGGAGAATCCGTATAGGAATTCGAGTGTTCGAACCCTAATGCGTGAGAAATGGCAAATAAATGCCGTATTTACATATCTGCCACTGTGCAGGAGAATCCGTAAAGGTGTTCGAGTGTTCGAACCCTAATGCGTGAGAAATTGTGAGCAAACGTTGTATTTACGTATCAGCCACTGTGCAGGAGAATCCGTATAGGTGTTCGAGTGTTCGAACCCTAATGCGTGAGAAATGGTAAGTAAATGTCGTATTTACATATCTGCCACTGTGCAGGAGAATCCGTATAGGTGTTCGAGTGTTCGAACCTTAATGCGTAAGAAATGGTAACGAAACGTTGTATTTACATATCTGCCACTGTGCAGGAGAATCCGTATAAGTGTTCGAGTGTTCGAACCCTAATGCGTGAGAAATGGCAAATAAATGCCGTATTTACATATCTGCCACTGTGCAGGAGAATCCGTATAGGAATTCGAGTGTTCGAACCCTAATGCGTGAGAAATGGCAAATAAATGCCGTATTTACATATCTGCCACTTTGCAGGAGAATCCGTATAGGTGTTCGAGTGTTCGAACCCTAATGCGTGAGAAATGGTAAGGAAACGTTGTATTTACAAATCTGCCACTGTGTAGGAGAATCCGTATAGGTGTTCGAGTGTTCGAATCCTACTGCGTGAGAAATTGTAAGGAAACGTTGTATTTACATATCTGCCACTGTGCAGGAGAATCCGTATAGGTGTTCGAGTGTTCGAACCCTAATGCGTGAGAAAAGGCAAATAAATGCCGTATTTACATATCTGCCACTGTGCAGCAGAATCCGTATAGGTGTTCGAGTGTTCGAACCCTAATGCGTGAGAAATGGTAAGGAAACGTTGTATTTACATATCTGCCACTGTGCAGGAGAATCCGTATAGGTGTTCGAGTGTTCGAACCCTAATGCGTGAGAAATGGTAAGTAAATGCCGTATTTACATATCTGCCACTGTGCAGGAGAATCCGTATAGGTGTTCGAGTGTTCGAACCCTAATGCGTGAGAAATTGTGAGCAAACGTTGTATTTACATATCAGCCACTGTGCAGGAGAATCCGTATAGGTGTTCGAGTGTTCGAACCCTAATGCGTGAGAAATGGTAAGTAAATGTCGTATTTACATATCTGCCACAGTGCAGGAGTATCCGTATAGGTGTTCGAGTGTTCGAACCTTAATGCATGAGAAATGGTAACGAAACGTTGTATTTACATATCTGCCACTGTGCAGGAGAATCCGTATAAGTGGTCGAGTGTTCGAACCCTAATGCGTGAGAAATGGCAAATAAATGCCGTATTTACATATCTGCCACTGTGCAGGAGAATCCGTATAGGTATTCGAGTGTTCGAACCCTAATGCGTGAGAAATGGCAAATAAATGCCGTATTTACATATCTGCCACTTTGCAGGAGAATCCGTATAGGTGTTCGAGTGTTCGAACCCTAATGCGTGAGAAATGGTAAGGAAACGTTGTATTTACATATCTGCCACTGTGCAGGAGAATCCGTATAGGTGTTCGAGTGTTCGAATCCTAATGCGTGAGAAATTGTAAGGAAACGTTGTATTTACATATCTGCCACTGTGCAGGAGAATCCGTATAGGTGTTCGAGTGCTCGAACCCTAATGCGTGAGAAATGGCAAATAAATGCCGTATTTACATATCTGCCACTGTGCAGGAGAATCCGTATAGGAATTCGAGTGTTCGAACCCCAATGCGTGAGAAATGGCAAATAAATGCCGTATTTACATATCTGCCACTTTGCAGGAGAATCCGTATAGGTGTTCGAGTGTTCGAACCCTAATGCGTGAGAAATGGTAAGGAAACGTTGTATTTACAAATCTGCCACTGTGCAGGAGAATCCGTATAGGTGTTCGAGTGTTCGAATCCTACTGCGTGAGAAATTGTAAGGAAACGTTGTATTTACATATCTGCCACTATGCAGGAGAATCCTTTTAGGTGTTCGAGTGTTCGAACCCTAATGCGTGAGAAATGGTAAGTAAATGCCGTATTTACATATCTGCCACTGTGCAGGAGAATCCGTATAGGTGTTCGAGTGTTCGAACCCTAATGCGTGAGAAATGGTAAGGAAACGTTGTATTTACATATCTGCCACTGTGCAGGAGAATCCGTATAGGTGTTCGAGTGTTCGAACCTTAATGCGTGACAAATGGTAACGAAACGTTGTATTTACATATCTGCCACTGTGCAGGAGAATCCGTATAAGTGTTCGAGTGTTCGAACCCTAATGCGTGAGAAATGGCAAATAAATGCCGTATTTACATATCTGCCACTGTGCAGGAGAATCCGTATAGGAATTCGAGTGTTCGAACCCTAATGCGTGAGAAATGGCAAATAAATGCCGTATTTACATATCTGCCACTGTGCAGGAGAATCCGTAAAGGTGTTCGAGTGTTCGAACCCTAATGCGTGAGAAATTGTGAGCAAACGTTGTATTTACGTATCAGCCACTGTGCAGGAGAATCCGTATAGGTGTTCGAGTGTTCGAACCCTAATGCGTGAGAAATGGTAAGTAAATGTCGTATTTACATATCTGCCACTGTGCAGGAGAATCCGTATAGGTGTTCGAGTGTTCGAACCTTAATGCGTAAGAAATGGTAACGAAACGTTGTATTTACATATCTGCCACTGTGCAGGAGAATCCGTATAAGTGTTCGAGTGTTCGAACCCTAATGCGTGAGAAATGGCAAATAAATGCCGTATTTACATATCTGCCACTGTGCAGGAGAATCCGTATAGGAATTCGAGTGTTCGAACCCTAATGCGTGAGAAATGGCAAATAAATGCCGTATTTACATATCTGCCACTTTGCAGGAGAATCCGTATAGGTGTTCGAGTGTTCGAACCCTAATGCGTGAGAAATGGTAAGGAAACGTTGTATTTACAAATCTGCCACTGTGTAGGAGAATCCGTATAGGTGTTCGAGTGTTCGAATCCTACTGCGTGAGAAATTGTAAGGAAACGTTGTATTTGCATATCTGCCACTGTGCAGGAGAATCCGTATAGGTGTTCGAGTGTTCGAACCCTAATGCGTGAGAAAAGGCAAATAAATGCCGTATTTACATATCTGCCACTGTGCAGCAGAATCCGTATAGGTGTTCGAGTGTTCGAACCCTAATGCGTGAGAAATGGTAAGGAAACGTTGTATTTACATATCTGCCACTGTGCAGGAGAATCCGTATAGGTGTTCGAGTGTTCGAACCCTAATGCGTGAGAAATGGTAAGTAAATGCCGTATTTACATATCTGCCACTGTGCAGGAGAATCCGTATAGGTGTTCGAGTGTTCGAACCCTAATGCGTGAGAAATTGTGAGCAAACGTTGTATTTACATATCAGCCACTGTGCAGGAGAATCCGTATAGGTGTTCGAGTGTTCGAACCCTAATGCGTGAGAAATGGTAAGTAAATGTCGTATTTACATATCTGCCACAGTGCAGGAGTATCCGTATAGGTGTTCGAGTGTTCGAACCTTAATGCATGAGAAATGGTAACGAAACGTTGTATTTACATATCTGCCACTGTGCAGGAGAATCCGTATAAGTGGTCGAGTGTTCGAACCCTAATACGTGAGAAATGGCAAATAAATGCCGTATTTACATATCTGCCACTGTGCAGGAGAATCCGTATAGGTATTCGAGTGTTCGAACCCTAATGCGTGAGAAATGGCAAATAAATGCCGTATTTACATATCTGCCACTTTGCAGGAGAATCCGTATAGGTGTTCGAGTGTTCGAACCCTAATGCGTGAGAAATGGTAAGGAAACGTTGTATTTACATATCTGCCACTGTGCAGGAGAATCCGTATAGGTGTTCGAGTGTTCGAATCCTAATGCGTGAGAAATTGTAAGGAAACGTTGTATTTACATATCTGCCACTGTGCAGGAGAATCCGTATAGGTGTTCGAGTGCTCGAACCCTAATGCGTGAGAAATGGCAAATAAATGCCGTATTTACATATCTGCCACTGTGCAGCAGAATCCGTATAGGTGTTCGAGTGTTCGAACCCTAATGCGTGAGAAATGGTAAGTAAAAGCCGTATTTACATATCTGCCACTGTGCAGGAGAATCCGTATAGGTGTTCGAGTGTTCGAACCCTAACGCGTGAGAAATGGTAAGGAAACGTTGTATTTACATATCTGCAACTGTGCAGGAGAATCCGTATAGGTGTTCGAGTGTTCGAACCCTAATGCGTGAGAAATGGTAAGTAAATGCCGTATTTACATATCTGCCACTGTGCAGGAGAATCCATATAGGTGTTCGAGTGTTCGAACCCTAATGCGTGAGAAATTGTGAGCAAACGTTGTATTTACATATCAGCCACTGTGCAGGAGAATCCGTATAGGTGTTCGAGTGTTCGAATCCTAATGCGTGAGAAATGGTAAGTAAATGTCGTATTTACATATCTGCCACAGTGCAGGAGAATCCGTATAGGTGTTCGAGTGTTCGAACCTTAATGCATGAGAAATGGTAACGAAACGTTGTATTTACATATCTGCCACTGTGCAGGAGAATCCGTATAAGTGTTCGAGTGTTCGAACCCTAATGCGTGAGAAATGGCAAATAAATGCCGTATTTACATATCTGGCACTGTGCAGGAGAATCCGTATAGGAATTCGAGTGTTCGAACCCTAATGCGTGAGAAATGGCAAATAAATGCCGTATTTACATATCTGCCACTTTGCAGGAGAATCCGTATAGGTGTTCGAGTGTTCGAACCCTAATGCGTGAGAAATGGTAAGGAAACGTTGTATTTACAAATCTGCCACTGTGTAGGAGAATCCGTATAGGTGTTCGAGTGTTCGAATCCTACTGCGTGAGAAATTGTAAGGAAACGTTGTATTTACATATCTGCCACTGTGCAGGAGAATCCGTATAGGTGTTCGAGTGTTCGAACCCTAATGCGTGAGAAAAGGCAAATAAATGCCGTATTTACATATCTGCCACTGTGCAGCAGAATCCGTATAGGTGTTCGAGTGTTCGAACCCTAATGCGTGAGAAATGGTAAGGAAACGTTGTATTTACATATCTGCCACTGTGCAGGAGAATCCGTATAGGTGTTCGAGTGTTCGAACCCTAATGCGTGAGAAATGGTAAGTAAATGCCGTATTTACATATCTGCCACTGTGCAGGAGAATCCGTATAGGTGTTCGAGTGTTCGAACCCTAATGCGTGAGAAATTGTGAGCAAACGTTGTATTTACATATCAGCCACTGTGCAGGAGAATCCGTATAGGTGTTCGAGTGTTCGAACCCTAATGCGTGAGAAATGGTAAGTAAATGTCGTATTTACATATCTGCCACAGTGCAGGAGTATCCGTATAGGTGTTCGAGTGTTCGAACCTTAATGCATGAGAAATGGTAACGAAACGTTGTATTTACATATCTGCCACTGTGCAGGAGAATCCGTATAAGTGGTCGAGTGTTCGAACCCTAATACGTGAGAAATGGCAAATAAATGCCGTATTTACATATCTGCCACTGTGCAGGAGAATCCGTATAGGTATTCGAGTGTTCGAACCCTAATGCGTGAGAAATGGCAAATAAATGCCGTATTTACATATCTGCCACTTTGCAGGAGAATCCGTATAGGTGTTCGAGTGTTCGAACCCTAATGCGTGAGAAATGGTAAGGAAACGTTGTATTTACATATCTGCCACTGTGCAGGAGAATCCGTATAGGTGTTCGAGTGTTCGAATCCTAATGCGTGAGAAATTGTAAGGAAACGTTGTATTTACATATCTGCCACTGTGCAGGAGAATCCGTATAGGTGTTCGAGTGCTCGAACCCTAATGCGTGAGAAATGGCAAATAAATGCCGTATTTACATATCTGCCACTGTGCAGCAGAATCCGTATAGGTGTTCGAGTGTTCGAACCCTAATGCGTGAGAAATGGTAAGTAAAAGCCGTATTTACATATCTGCCACTGTGCAGGAGAATCCGTATAGGTGTTCGAGTGTTCGAACCCTAACGCGTGAGAAATGGTAAGGAAACGTTGTATTTACATATCTGCAACTGTGCAGGAGAATCCGTATAGGTGTTCGAGTGTTCGAACCCTAATGCGTGAGAAATGGTAAGTAAATGCCGTATTTACATATCTGCCACTGTGCAGGAGAATCCATATAGGTGTTCGAGTGTTCGAACCCTAATGCGTGAGAAATTGTGAGCAAACGTTGTATTTACATATCAGCCACTGTGCAGGAGAATCCGTATAGGTGTTCGAGTGTTCGAATCCTAATGCGTGAGAAATGGTAAGTAAATGTCGTATTTACATATCTGCCACAGTGCAGGAGAATCCGTATAGGTGTTCGAGTGTTCGAACCTTAATGCATGAGAAATGGTAACGAAACGTTGTATTTACATATCTGCCACTGTGCAGGAGAATCCGTATAAGTGTTCGAGTGTTCGAACCCTAATGCGTGAGAAATGGCAAATAAATGCCGTATTTACATATCTGCCACTGTGCAGGAGAATCCGTATAGGTATTCGAGTGTTCGAACCCTAATGCGTGAGAAATGGCAAATAAATGCCGTATTTACATATCTGCCACTGTGCAGGAGAATCCGTATAGGTGTTCGAGTGTTCGAACCCTAATGCGTGAGAAATGGTAAGTAAATGCCGTATTTACATATCTGCCACTGTGCAGGAGAATCCGTATAGGTGTTCGAGTGTTCGAACCCTAATGCGTGAGAAATTGTGAGCAAACGTTGTATTTACATATCAGCCACTGTGCAGGAGAATCCGTATAGGTGTTCGAGTGTTCGAACCCTAATGCGTGAGAAATGGTAAGTAAATGTCGTATTTACATATCTGCCACAGTGCAGGAGAATCCGTATAGGTGTTCGAGTGTTCGAACCTTAATGCATGAGAAATGGTAACGAAACGTTGTATTTACATATCTGCCACTGTGCAGGAGAATCCGTATAAGTGTTCGAGTGTTCGAACCCTAATGCGTGAGAAATGGCAAATAAATGCCGTATTTACATATCTGCCACTGTGCAGGAGAATCCGTATAGGTATTCGAGTGTTCGAACCCTAATGCGTGAGAAATGGCAAATAAATGCCGTATTTACATATCTGCCGCTTTGAAGGAGAATCCGTATAGGTGTTCGAGTGTTCGAACCCTAATGCGTGAGAAATGGTAAGGAAACGTTGTATTTACATATCTGCCACTGTGCAGGAGAATCCGTGTAGGTGTTCGAGTGTTCGAACCCTAATGCGTGAGAAATGGTAAGGAAACGTTGTATTTACATATCTGCCACTGTGCAGGAGAATCCGTATAGGTGTTCGAGTGCTCGAACCCTAATGCGTGAGAAATGGCAAATAAATGCCGTATTTACATATCTGCCACTGTGCATGAGAATCCGTATAGGTGTTCGAGTATTCGAACCCTAATGCGTGAGAAATGGTAAGTAAATGTCGTATTTACATATCTGCCACTGTGTAGGAGAATCCGTATAGGTGTTCGAGTGTTTGAACCCTAATGCGTGAGAAATGGTAAGGAAACGTTGTATTTACATATCTACCACGGTGCAGGAGAATCCGTATAGGTGTTCGAGTGTTCGAACCCTAATGCGCGAGAAATGGTAAGTAAATGTCGTATTTACATATCTGCCACTGTGCAGGAGAATCCGTATAGGTGTTCGAGTGTTCGAACCCTAATGCGTGAGAAATGGTAAGGAAATGTTGTATTTACATATCTGCCACTATGCAGGAGAATCCGTATAGGTGTTCGAGTGTTCGAACCATAATGCGTGAGAAATGGTAAGGAAATGTCGTATTTACATATCTGCCACTGTGCAGGAGAATCCGTATAGGTGTTCGAGTGTTCGAACCCTAATGCGTGAGAAATTGTAAGGAAACGTTGTACTTACATATCTGCCATTGTGCAGGAGAATCCGTGTAGGTGTTCGAGTGTTCGAACGCTAATGCGTGAGAAATGGTAAGGAAACGTTGTATTTACCAATCTGCCACTGTGCAGGAAAATCCGTATAGGTGTTCGAGTGTTCGAACCCTAATGCGTGAGAAATGGTAAGTAAATGCCGTATTTACGTATCTGCCACTGTGCAGGAGAATCCTTATAGGTGTTCGAGTGTTCGAACCCTAATGCGTGAGAAATTGTAAGGAAACGTTGTATTTATATATCTGCCACTGTGCAGGAGAATCCGTATAGGTGTTCGAGTGTTCGAACCCTAATCCGTGAGAAATGGTAAGTAAATGTCGTATTTACATATCTGCCACTGTGTAGAAGAATCTGTATAGGTGTTCGAGTGTTCGAACCCTAATGCGTGAGAAATGGTAAGGAAACGTTGTATTTACGTATCTGCAACTGTGCAGGAGAATCCGTATAGGTGTTCCAGTGTTCGAACCCTAATGCGTGAAAAATTGTAAGGACACGTTGTATTTACATATCTGCCACTGTGCAGGAGAATCCGTGTAGGTGTTCGAGTGTTCGAACCCTAATGCGTGAGAAATGGTAAGGAAACGTTGTATTTACATATCTGCCACTGTGCAGGAGAATCCGTATAGGTGTTCGAGTGTTCGAACCCTAATGCGTGAGAAATGGCAAAATAAATGCCGTATTTACATATCTGCCACTGTGCAGGAGAATCCGTATAGGTGTGCGAGTGTTCGAACCCTAATGCGTGAGAAATGGTAAGTAAATGTCGTATTTACATATCTGCCACTGTGCAGGAGAATCCGTATAGGTGTTCGAGTGTTCGAACCCTAATGCGTGAGAAATGGTAAGGAAATGTTGTATTTACATATCTGCCACTGTGCAGGAGAATCCGTATAGGTGTTCGAGTGTTCGAACCATAATGCGTGAGAAACGGTAAGGAAATGTCGTATTTACATATCTGCCACTGTGCAGGAGAATCCGTATGGGTGTTCGAGTGTTCGAACCCTAATGCGTGAGAATTGGTAAGGAAACGTTGTACTTACATATCTGCCATTGTGCAGGAGAATCCGTGTAGGTGTTCGAGTGTTCGAACGCTAATGCGTGAGAAATGGTAAGGAAACGTTGTATTTACCAATCTGCGACGGTGCAGGAAAATCCGTATAGGTGTTCGAGTGTTCGAACCCTAATGCGTGAGAAATGGTAAGGAAATGTTGTATTTACATATCTGCCACTGTGCAGGAGAATCCGTATAGGTGTTCGAGTGTTCGAACCCTAATGCGTGAGAAATGGTAAGTAAATGCCGTATTTACATATCTGCCACTGTGCAGGAGAATCCGTATAGGTGTTCGAGTGTTCGAACCCTAAAGCGTGAGAAATGGTAAGAAAATGTCGTATTTACATATCTACCACTGTGTAGGAGAATCCGTATAGGTGTTCGAGTGTTCGAACCCTAATGCCTGAGAAATGGTAAGGAAACGTTGTATTTACATATCTGCCACTGTGCAGGAGAATCCGTATAGGTGTTCGAGTGTTCGAACCCTAATGCGTGAGAAATTGTAAGGAAACGTTGTATTTACATATCTGCCACTGTGCAGGAGAATCCGTGTAGGTGTTCGAGTGTTCGAACCCTAATGCGTGAGAAATGGCAAATAAATGCCGTATTTACATATCTGCCACTGTGCATGAGAATCCGTATAGGTGTTCGAGTATTCGAACCCTAATGCGTGAGAAATGGTAAGTAAATGTCGTATTTACATATCTGCCACTGTGCATGAGAATCCGTATAGGTGTTCGAGTATTCGAACCCTAATGCGTGAGAAATGGTAAGTAAATGTCGTATTTACATATCTGCCACTGTGTAGGAGAATCCGTATAGGTGTTCGAGTGTTTGAACCCTAATGCGTGAGAAATGGTAAGCAAACGTTGTATTTACATATCTACCACGGTGCAGGAGAATCCGTATAGGTGTTCGAGTGTTCGAACCCTAATGCGTGAGAAATGGTAAGTAAATGTCGTATTTACATATCTGCCACTGTGCAAGAGAATCCGTGTAGGTGTTCGAGTGTTCGAACCCTAATGCGTGAGAAATGGTAAGGAAACGTTGTATTTACATATCTGCCACTGTGCAGGAGAATCCGTATAGGTGTTCGAGTGTTCGAACCCTAATGCGTGAGAAATGGCAAAATAAATGCCGTATTTACATATCTGCCACTCTGCAGGAGAATCCGTATAGGTGTGCGAGTGTTCGAAACCCTAATGCGTGAGAAATGGTAAGTAAATGTTGTATTTACATATCTGCCACTGTGCAGGAGAATCCGTATAGGTGTTCGAGTGTTCGAACCATAATGCGTGAGAAATGGTAAGGAAATGTCGTATTTACATATCTGCCACTGTGCAGGAGAATCCGTATGGGTGTTCGAGTGTTCGAACCCTAATGCGTGAGAAATTGTAAGGAAACGTTGTACTTACATATCTGCCATTGTGCAGGAGAATCCGTGTAGGTGTTCGAGTGTTCGAACGCTAATGCGTGAGAAATGGTAAGGAAACGTTGTATTTACCAATCTGCCACTGTGCAGGAAAATCCGTATAGGTGTTCGAGTGTTCGAACCCTAATGCGTGAGAAATGGTAAGTAAATGCCGTATTTACGTATCTGCCACTGTGCAGGAGAATCCGTATAGGTGTTCGAGGTGTTCGAACCCTAATGCGTGAGAAATGGCAAATAAATGCCGTATTTACATATCTGCCACTGTGCAGGAGAATCCGTATATGTGTTCGAGTGTTTGAACCCTAATGCGTGAGAAATGGTAAGTAAATGCCGTATTTACATATCTGCCACTGTGCAGGAGAATCCGTATAGGTGTTCGAGTGTTCGAACCCTAAAGCGTGAGAAATGGTAAGAAAATGTCGTATTTACATATCTGCCACTGTGTAGGAGAATCCGTATAGGTGTTCGAGTGTTCGAACCCTAATGCCTGAGAAATGGTAAGGAAACGTTGTATTTACATATCTGCCACTGTGCAGGAGAATCCGTATAGGTGTTCGAGTGTTCGAACTCCTAATGCGTGAGAAATTGTAAGGAAACGTTGTATTTACATATCTGCCACTGTGCAGGAGAATCCGTGTAGGTGTTCGAGTGTTCGATCCCTAATGCGTGAGAAATGGTAAGGAAACGTTGTATTTACATATCTGCCACTGTGCAGGAGAATCCGTATAGGTGTTCGAGTGTTCGAACCCTAATGCGTGAGAAATGGCAAATAAATGCCGTATTTACATATCTGCCACTGTGCATGAGAATCCGTATAGGTGTTCGAGTATTCGAACCCTAATGCGTGAGAAATGGTAAGTAAATGTCGTATTTACATATCTGCCACTGTGTAGGAGAATCCGTATAGGTGTTCGAGTGTTCGAACCCTAATGCGTGAGAAATTGTAAGAAAACGTTGTACTTACATATCTGCCATTGTGCAGGAGAATCCGTGTAGGTGTTCTAGTGTTCGAACGCTAACGCGTGAGAAATGGTAAGGAAACGTTGTATTTACCAATCTGCCACTGTGTAGGAAAATCCGTATAGGTGTTCGAGTGTTCGAACCCTAATGCGTGAGAAATGGTAAGTAAATGCCGTATTTACGTATCTGCCACTGTGCAGGAGAATCCGTATAGGTGTTCGAGTGTTCGAACCCTAATGCGTGAGAAATGGCAAATAAATGCCGTATTTACATATCTGCCACTGTGCAGGAGAATCCGTATATGTGTTCGAGTGTTTGAACCCTAATGCGTGAGAAATGGTAAGTAAATGCCGTATTTACATATCTGCCACTGTGCAGGAGAATCCGTATAGGTGTTCGAGTGTTCGAACCCTAAAGCGTGAGAAATGGTAAGAAAATGTCGTATTTACATATCTGCCACTGTGTAGGAGAATCCGTATAGGTGTTCGAGTGTTCGAACCCTAATGCCTGAGAAATGGTAAGGAAACGTTGTATTTACATATCTGCCACTGTGCAGGAGAATCCGTATAGGTGTTCGAGTGTTCGAACCCTAATGCGTGAGAAATTGTAAGGAAACGTTGTATTTACATATCTGCCACTGTGCAGGAGAATCCGTGTAGGTGTTCGAGTGTTCGATCCCTAATGCGTGAGAAATGGTAAGGAAACGTTGTATTTACATATCTGCCACTGTGCAGGAGAATCCGTATAGGTGTTCGAGTGTTCGAACCCTAATGCGTGAGAAATGGCAAATAAATGCCGTATTTACATATCTGCCACTGTGCATGAGAATCCGTATAGGTGTTCGAGTATTCGAACCCTAATGCGTGAGAAATGGTAAGTAAATGTCGTATTTACATATCTGCCACTGTGTAGGAGAATCCGTATAGGTGTTCGAGTGTTTGAAACCCTAATGCGTGAGAAATGGTAAGGAAACGTTGTATTTACATATCTACCACGGTGCAGGAGAATCCGTATAGGTGTTCGAGTGTTCGAACCCTAATGCGTGAGAAATGGTAAGTAAATGTCGTATTTACATATCTGCCACTGTGCAGGAGAATCCGTATAGGTGTTCGAGTGTTCGAACCCTAATGCGTGAGAAATGGTAAGGAAATGTTGTATTTACATATCTGCCACTATGCAGGAGAATCCGTATAGGTGTTGGAGTGTTCGAACCATAATGCGTGAGAAATGGTAAGGTAATGTCGTATTTACATATCTGCCACTGTGCAGGAGAATCCGTATAGGTGTTCGAGTGTTCGAACCCTAATGCGTGAGAAATTGTAAGGAAACGTTGTACTTACATATCTGCCATTGTGCAGGAGAATCCGTGTAGGTGTTCGAGTGTTCGAACGCTAATGCGTGAGAAATGGTAAGGAAACGTTGTATTTACCAATCTGCCACTGTGCAGGAAAATCCGTATAGGTGTTCGAGTGTTCGAACCCTAATGCGTGAGAAATGGTAAGTAAATGCCGTATTTACGTATCTGTCACTGTGCAGGAGAATCCGTATAGGTGTTCGAGTGTTCGAACCCTAATGCGTGAGAAATTGTAAGGAAACGTTGTATTTATATATATGCCACTGTGCAAGAGAATCCGTATAAGTGTTCGAGTGTTCGAACCCTAATGCGTGAGAAATGGTAAGTAAATGTCGTATTTACATATCTGCCACTGTGTAGGAGAATCCGTATAGGTGTTCGAGTGTTCGAACCCTAATGCGTGAGAAATGGTAAGGAAACGTTGTATTTACATATCTGCAACTGTGCAGGAGAATCCATATAGGTGTTCGAGTGTTCGAACCCTAATGCGTGAGAAATTGTAAGGAAACGTTGTATTTACATATCTGCCACTGTGCAGGAGAATCCGTGTAGGTGTTCGAGTGTTCGAACCCTAATGCGTGAGAAATGGTAAGGAAACGTTGTATTTACATATCTACCACTGTGCCGGAGAATCCGTATAGGTGTTCGAGTGTTCGAACCCTAATGCGTGAGAAATGGCAAAATAAATGCCGTATTTACATATCTGCCACTGTGCAGGAGAATCCGTATAGGTGTGCGAGTGTTCGAACCCTCATGCGTGAGAAATGGTAAGTAAATGTCGTATTTACATATCTGCCACTGTGCAGGAGAATCCGTATGGGTGTTCGAGTGTTCGAACCCTAATGCGTGAGAAATTGTAAGGAAACGTTGTACTTACATATCTGCCATTGTGCAGGAGAATCCGTGTAGGTGTTCGAGTGTTCGAACGCTAATGCGTGAGAAATGGTAAGGAAACGTTGTATTTACCAATCTGCCACTGTGCAGGAAAATCCGTATAGGTGTTCGAGTGTTCGAACCCTAATGCGTGAGAAATGGTAAGTAAATGCCGTATTTACGTATCTGCCACTGTGCAGGAGAATCCGTATAGGTGTTCGAGTGTTCGAACCCTAATGCGTGAGAAATGGCAAATAAATGCCGTATTTACATATCTGCCACTGTGCAGGAGAATCCGTATATGTGTTCGAGTGTTTGAACCCTAATGCGTGAGAAATGGTAAGTAAATGCCGTATTTACATATCTGCCACTGTGCAGGAGAATCCGTATAGGTGTTCGAGTGTTCGAACCCTAAAGCGTGAGAAATGGTAAGAAAATGTCGTATTTACATATCTGCCACTGTGTAGGAGAATCCGTATAGGTGTTCGAGTGTTCGAACCCTAATGCCTGAGAAATGGTAAGGAAACGTTGTATTTACATATCTGCCACTGTGCAGGAGAATCCGTATAGGTGTTCGAGTGTTCGAACCCTAATGCGTGAGAAATTGTAAGGAAACGTTGTATTTACATATCTGCCACTGTGCAGGAGAATCCGTGTAGGTGTTCGAGTGTTCGATCCCTAATGCGTGAGAAATGGTAAGGAAACGTTGTATTTACATATCTGCCACTGTGCAGGAGAATCCGTATAGGTGTTCGAGTGTTCGAACCCTAATGCGTGAGAAATGGCAAATAAATGCCGTATTTACATATCTGCCACTGTGCATGAGAATCCGTATAGGTGTTCGAGTATTCGAACCCTAATGCGTGAGAAATGGTAAGTAAATGTCGTATTTACATATCTGCCACTGTGTAGGAGTATCCGTATAGGTGTTCGAGTGTTCGAACCCTAATGCGTGAGAAATTGTAAGAAAACGTTGTACTTACATATCTGCCATTGTGCAGGAGAATCCGTGTAGGTGTTCTAGTGTTCGAACGCTAACGCGTGAGAAATGGTAAGGAAACGTTGTATTTACCAATCTGCCACTGTGTAGGAAAATCCGTATAGGTGTTCGAGTGTTCGAACCCTAATGCGTGAGAAATGGTAAGTAAATGCCGTATTTACGTATCTGCCACTGTGCAGGAGAATCCGTATAGGTGTTCGAGTGTTCGAACCCTAATGCGTGAGAAATGGCAAATAAATGCCGTATTTACATATCTGCCACTGTGCAGGAGAATCCGTATATGTGTTCGAGTGTTTGAACCCTAATGTGTGAGAAATGGTAAGTAAATGCCGTATTTACATATCTGCCACTGTGCAGGAGAACCCGTATAGGTGTTCGAGTGTTCGAACCCTAAAGCGTGAGAAATGGTAAGAAAATGTCGTATTTACATATCTGCCACTGTGTAGGAGAATCCGTATAGGTGTTCGAGTGTTCGAACCCTAATGCCTGAGAAATGGTAAGGAAACGTTGTATTTACATATCTGCCACTGTGCAGGAGAATCCGTATAGGTGTTCGAGTGTTCGAACCCTAATGCGTGAGAAATTGTAAGGAAACGTTGTATTTACATATCTGCCACTGTGCAGGAGAATCCGTGTAGGTGTTCGAGTGTTCGATCCCTAATGCGTGAGAAATGGTAAGGAAACGTTGTATTTACATATCTGCCACTGTGCAGGAGAATCCGTATAGGTGTTCGAGTGTTCGAACCCTAATGCGTGAGAAATGGCAAATAAATGCCGTATTTACATATCTGCCACTGTGCATGAGAATCCGTATAGGTGTTCGAGTATTCGAACCCTAATGCGTGAGAAATGGTAAGTAAATGTCGTATTTACATATCTGCCACTGTGTAGGAGAATCCGTATAGGTGTTCGAGTGTTTGAACCCTAATGCGTGAGAAATGGTAAGGAAACGTTGTATTTACATATCTACCACGGTGCAGGAGAATCCGTATAGGTGTTCGAGTGTTCGAACCCTAATGCGTGAGAAATGGTAAGTAAATGTCGTATTTACATATCTGCCACTGTGCAGGAGAATCCGTATAGGTGTTCGAGTGTTCGAACCCTAATGCGTGAGAAATGGTAAGGAAATGTTGTATTTACATATCTGCCACTATGCAGGAGAATCCGTATAGGTGTTCGAGTGTTCGAACCATAATGCGTGAGAAATGGTAAGGTAATGTCGTATTTACATATCTGCCACTGTGCAGGAGAATCCGTATAGGTGTTCGAGTGTTCGAACCCTAATGCGTGAGAAATTGTAAGGAAACGTTGTACTTACATATCTGCCATTGTGCAGGAGAATCCGTGTAGGTGTTCGAGTGTTCGAACGCTAATGCGTGAGAAATGGTAAGGAAACGTTGTATTTACCAATCTGCCACTGTGCAGGAAAATCCGTATAGGTGTTCGAGTGTTCGAACCCTAATGCGTGAGAAATGGTAAGTAAATGCCGTATTTACGTATCTGTCACTGTGCAGGAGAATCCGTATAGGTGTTCGAGTGTTCGAACCCTAATGCGTGAGAAATTGTAAGGAAACGTTGTATTTATATATCTGCCACTGTGCAAGAGAATCCGTATAAGTGTTCGAGTGTTCGAACCCTAATGCGTGAGAAATTGGTAAGTAAATGTCGTATTTACATATCTGCCACTGTGTAGGAGAATCCGTATAGGTGTTCGAGTGTTCGAACCCTAATGCGTGAGAAATGGTAAGGAAAACGTTGTATTTACATATCTGCAACTGTGCAGGAGAATCCATATAGGTGTTCGAGT
>JAXFYN010001253.1:0-38551 GCA_036172215.1 Camellia granthamiana
CCTATGTTTCTCCTTTCTTTTCGAAACACCGGGATACGTCCCTATGTTTCTCTCTCTTTCCGAAACACCGGGATACGTCCCTATGTTTCTCCATTCCTTCCGAAACACCGGGATACGTCCCTATGTCTCTTTATCTTTTCGAAACGCCGGGATACGTCCCTATGTTTCTCCTCTCTTTTCGAAACACCGGGATACGTCCCTATGTTTCTCTCTCTTTCCAAAACACCGGGATACGTCCCTATGTTTCTCCATTCCTTTCGAAACACCGGGATACGTCCCTATGTTTCTCCATTCCTTCCGAAACACCAGGATATGCCCTTATGTTTCTCCCTTTCTTCCGAAGCACCGAGATGCGTCCCTACGTTTCTCTCTCTTTCCGAAACACCGGGATACGTCCCTATGTTTCCTCCTCTCTTTCCGAAACACCGGGATACGTCCCTATGTTTGTCTTACATTTCCGAAACACCGGGATACGTCCCTATGTTTCTCTATTCCTTCTGAAACACCGGGATACGTCCCTATGTTTCTCCATTCCTTCCGAAACGCTGGGATACGTCCCTACGTTTCTCCTCTCTTTCCGAAACACTGGGATACGTCCCTATGTTTCTCTCTTCTTTCCAAAACACCGGGATACGTTCCTACGTTTCTCCTCTCTTTTCGAAACACTGGGATACGTCCCTATGTTTCTCTTTTCTTTCCGAAACACCGAGATACGTCCCTATGTTTCTCCATTCCTTCCGAAACGCCGGGATACGTCCCTAGGTTTCTCCTCTCTTTTCGAAACACTGGGATACGTCCCTATGTTTCTCTCTTCTTTCTGAAACACCGGGATACGTCCCTATGTTTCTCCATTCCTTCCGAGACGCCGGGATACGTCCCTACATTTCTCCTCTCTTTTCGAAACACTGGGATACGTCTCTATGTTTCTCTCTTCTTTCCGAAACACCGAGATACGTCCCTATGTTTCTCCCTCCTTGTGGAACACCGGGATACGTCCCTATGTTTCTCATTCCTTGCTAACATTGGGATACGTCCCTAACCACTGGGATACGTCCCTAACCTTTGGGATACGTCCCTAATCTCTGGGATACGTCCCTAAACATCGGGATACGTCCCTAAACACCGGGATACGTCCCTATGTTTCCCTCCCTCTTTGGTTAAGAGCATTCGGAATACGTTCCAGTGCTTATGCCTTTCTGAAACACCGGGATACGTCCCCACGTTTCTTTTTCTTTTCGAAACACCAGGATACGTCCCTACGTTTCTCTCTCTTTTCGAAACACCGGGATACGTCCCTATGTTTCTCTTTCCTTCCTAAACACCGGGATACGTCCCTATGTTTCTTTGCATGATCATAAGTTATGTTCGGCTTCTTGCATTGTCAGTTGCATTTTGCCCCTGCCTTCGGGCGCATCTCTGCATGCTTATATTGATCGATTGTCCGAGTCTTCGGCCTTGTCAAAAATGGGTCGTCTCTAGGCTTTGACACTCACTCCTGTCACTTTGTGACTGTTGAGTTCTGTCAAAGAGGGGCAACTGTAGACACCCCATTTTTGACCGTCCTCAAGACTTGGTTGTGCTTGTAGGTACACCCAATGGCCGGTTCGATTGCTCGCCCAGCACTCGACTGTCGCGGCGGAACGTCATCGGTTCGGGTTTTCGGGTTTTCCGAACCTTGTATCCTTTCTGTCTCATTTTTGGACCCTGACTTGGTCCTTTCAGAGTGGACCCTGTGGTGCATTGCCGGCCATGGCATGGCACTGCCGGCCATGGCTTTGCCCCTGCCGGCCATTGATAAGGCCTGCCGGCCATCAGTGTGGCACTGCCAGCCATTGCTGATGGCCGGCACCTCCCCTATTTCAGCTGGTTTTCGGGAAGATCTTTTGTATCAGTTGGAATCCTCATATCTGCCCTCCATACACGTGTATGGAGGGATGACAGCCTTGAAAAGCTTGTTCAAAAAGCTTTGGCTTGGCTTTGCTCTATATAAGCAATAGCCTTCTTCCTTATACCAGGTTCTGAAGCTTAAGAAGAGATATAGCTCTCTCTCTATATATTTCTTGCTCTCTCTCTATATTTTGTTGTTGTAGTCCCATTTTCTTGCACTATTTACACCACCTCCAAGCCTACAACCTCCACACTCCATCTCAGCAACTTGGAGGCTGTCTCTCAGAGGTTAGGAGCACCATTCCTTGGTCCAAAGGCTGCTAAAGACTTGAGCTACAAGGGTGAGTCTCATTTCCCCTCCTTTTGGCCCTATTTTTGCATGCAATCTTAGCCTTTGTTTCTTACATTTTTGGGCTCCGACCCTAACTGAAAATGATCATATTTTGAGCCCCTTTTCATGTTTCATCAAGGGTCTTTCTCTGTTTGAGGCTTCCTTCTATCACTTGCCTCTTTAACTCTCTTTTAGGCCTATTTTTGCATGATTTTTTAAGCATATTTGTGAGCTGTTTTGGACTTGGCCATAAACTGAAAAATGTTTTGTTTTGAGCCCCTCTTCAACTTTGTTGAAGGGCTCTCCTCTTTTTGAGGTCATCTGCTACCACTTGCCTCTTTATCCCTCTTTTAGGCCTTTTCCTTGCATGTTGTTTTAGCCCCACTTGTGTTTATTTTCGTGGCTTGATGTAAACTATAAAGTGCCTTGTTTTGAGCCTCTATTCAACTTTGTTGAAGGGATCTTTTCCTTTTGGGGCCAGCTGCTGTCCCTTGTCTCTATTCTCTCTTTTAGGGCCATTTTTGCATGATAGAGTAGCCCTATTTGTGTTCATTTTTTAGACTTGTCAAAAACTGAAAAAAGGGTTTTTTTGACATTATCTTCATGTTTTATTAAGGTTCCATTTTGGTTTGAGGTCATATTCTATCTTGTATGCTTGGTTGCCTCCCATTTTGAGCCTTACATCCTAGCCCTTGTTGCATGCTTTGTTTGGCCTTCTAGCGACTGAAATCCAATGGATTTTTAGTGGCTTGGATTCTATTTTGAGCCTCCAAATCAGAGGGGGGTGACCCCCTCTCACCTTGACTTATTTGGTGGTCATTTTGGCCCTCCAAAGAGGCCCTATCTTGCATGCTTTGTTGACTGATTTTGGTGCCAATTTGGTGAGTTTTGGGACTATCATATTTGATTTTCAGAGTTGTATATGCCATGCCACTTGCCTATCTTGTATGTGCCTAATAACTCCTTGTATGGCCATCTAAAGGAGCTCATCATTTTTGCATACCATGGTTGCATATCAGTGGTTATTTAAGCCTATTTTCACATGTTTTATTCATTGATTTTTAATGATTTGGTGAGATTCTATGTGCATCATATACTTTCCATGTAAACTATGTTTGCTAGTCAAAATTGCATGATACTTGAGCCCATCTTGCTAGCACTTTTTGGCCTTGCTTTAAACTGGAAAAGTCCATGTTTTGGGACTGCCTTGACTCTATCTTCATGATTCATGATCAAATAATGCATGCTTTGTATAGCTGTAAGTCATTCCATGTGCCTAATTTTGAGTTTCGGGTCTCGCCTCATGCATCGAGTGCCATATTTCCATGATTCGGGACTATTTTGTATCATATTTCAGTGCTGAAATTTGCATGTTTGCATACCATGTTCCATGCCTTACCATGCTTTGGTAGAGTGGCATTCGTGCCTTAGGATCGGTCCTCGGTTTGCGTGCATGTGTGCACGCATTTCGAGTGTCTCATTTTCATCTAATGGCCTCCTATGTGAGTGTGGCTGAGGTCCATTCGTGTTGGTGTAAGTCCATTATGCATTGTGTATGCCATTTCATTTCATAGCATTGCGTATGCTAGGTTGTATGTTAGCGCATTGTGTATGCCATGTTACCTCGTGCATCGTGTATGCCATTTCATAGCATTGTGCATGTTAGGTTGTATCTTAGTTACATTCATGCATGTCATGCATATTGCATTGTGTTTGGGATAGGAGTTAGCCCGAGCACGGGAAATGAGGTACGTTTCGTACTCCGAGTGATGGAACGTGTCTCAATTCCTCAGTCACCGACACTCCGGATTACCCATGATGGAGTCTAGGCCTTGTTGTGTTTTCATGTGCATTCATTCCATATTGAGCCATGCAATTCGACTCCTCGGCCATCATGCATCGATATGCGTGATTGGTGGCACGAAGATCGAGGACTACACTCCCTGAAGAGTAGTCATGCATACATATGTGAAATTACTTTGCCATGCCCCTTTGTTGCTCTCTGTTGCAGCAAATCATAAATCAGCAGCTTTCCGGAGTTTGGCACGCATTCCAAGAACAACTGCAAACAGAGGCAAACCGGGGCATCGCAAGGGATTCTCCGCGCAAGGCAACCCGAGCATGCATCATTCATCACCCGGAGCAAAGTTGAGGCAGTCCCTAGCTCGCATGCTAGTTTATTGCTTTTCTTAGTTAATTTGTTAATTAATTAGGGTTTTGTATTTATTCAGGACTGTATTATTTGTTCACTTGGGACTATATATTATTTATTCGGACCCTCTGCGTGAGGGCATAACTGTAATAAGTGTGCGTGTGTGTGATGTATGTCTTCCAACCCCACGTCTTTCTCCCTTTTATTTACCAGCTTATGATGGTTAAATTAGGGCATGTTTCAATTAGCATACAGTATGATAGCATATTTGCATTCATTCATCTGTTTTGCATGCACCGGGCTCGGCGCATCATACTAACTACATTTGTATTTCAATTCCAAATTGAATACTTGTTAGCTGTAGCATTTCATATGCCATGTTTAGAATAGCCGAGCCTGCTATAGTTGCATTTTGCATGTGTTGCATTATGCATTTCTGTAAAGTTAGGAACATGCATAGATTTCTAACTGATTTCTATTTTGGCTCGGAGTACGCGGTGAGTGTTATGCTTTAGCATCTTGCATGAGTGTGAGTGTTGCCATGTTAGCATGCTTGCCATGAGGCTAATTGCTTATTTGCTATATCTGCCTGAATGCCAATGGATGGAGGTCTTTTTGTTTGGATTGGGACAAATTCAACGAAACTATTTTACTAAGCCCACTGAGGTCGTGAAACATCCTTTTCCTAAGCCCACTGAGGTGGCAAAATCTCTTTGTTTTTACTAAGCCCACTGAGGTGGCAAAATATCCTTTTCCCAAGCCCATTGAGGTGGCAAAATCTCTTTTCCTAAGCCCACTCGTGAAGTGGCAAATTCATATTATTTTCGAAATCAACCGCGAGTTGAATTTGTTCCAATTCCTACGATTTGGTCTATAATTGTATGTTGTGTGCATCACGTAGTAAATTTAGGCTAATAACCGGAATAAGAACACACAATGTTTTCAAAACTTGATATCATGGTTAGTAGAGGCCGATCTTTGATCGAGCGAGAGGGGGTGCTCATAGCTGACCTTCCCCAATCGTACCCAAGTTCCCGAGCCGAGGAAACTTTGGTGATGACAGACACGTGGCCTTAGGCAACGAGTCAGGGTTTCCTAAATTCCCCCAAAATAAAATATTTAGGTGGCGACTCTGTATCTGGCAAAGTAGTCCATGTTTGGCACTTCTTTCTAAAAAATCTATTTTCTCAAAACAATTTGCCGGATTTGGACTCTTTTGTTCAGATTAAGAACCGTGACAATTTGAGTCCGAACTGTAGTGAACCCCAAAATGAACAGAACGGGACTCATCCTCCCGGGGCGTTCGGGGACGTCTACAGAGTCCTAAAGTGAGCACTGAATGGGAATCCATAGAAGTCTGGCTTCTAGTGGGATTAGGATTGTGTTGATTATAAAAAGAGGCACCCATGTGGGTCTAAGGTACGCAATTTTATGCTTTGAGCAGTAAGTTAAGCACTTGATTATCTTTGAGAAAGATACTGACTTGATCGTCAGAGTGCCCCCGGGTAGAAAAACTACCGCCGGAGTCTTCTCTTTCTGTTGCAGGTTAGCTGAAGCCAGCTATTCTGTCGTTGTTCTCTAGCTGATTACTAAACGGGCAGTGTGATCGGAAAATTACCCACACAATTTGGCGCCGTCTGTGAGAAGCAAAGAAGAATAGATGGCCAGTGACGGACAGATGGAAAAGGTTGGGGACAACACTCCTACTGGGAGTGGCAGACCTGTTGACCTTGATATCGAAGGAGACAACCACAATGCAGAAACTTGTGACCAAGGCCACAAAGAGAAAGACGTCAGCCAGACTGGTGACGTACCAAAGAAACCAGATCAAAGCAGCTACTATAATGAAGATAACCTCCAGGTATGGAGGGATCGATGTCTACGGAGGGATGAAGAGATAAAAGAGATGGCAAACAAATTGGCTGACCTGGAATCGGTCGTCAATTTTATGATGCAAAACAATGTCATGTAGCCACCCTTCCCACTGCATGATTCACCGATTCCAACAGTCAACACCCAGAAGGGAGATCAGATCCCCATAGCTCCTCAGCACACCAGGAGCGGAAGACACTCTCACTAACCCTCTAGGGAGGTCGGACGAGGAGAGTCAAGAAGAGAAGAATTGCAGAGGACGCATCGCACAAAGGAGGCAGACCCCAAGCAGTATCGGCATATTCAGGGGCAGGCATTATGCTTTGACACGACTCATGGAGAAAGATCGAAAAGAGCACACCACGAAGCCGAGAGCAGTATGCCAAAAAGACTGAAGTCAGGAGATAGCCGAGCTCCTGGGCAGAGCAAAGAAAACTTGAGAGACTACCTCAAGAGAAAGCAACATAATGACTACGCCAAGGTAACTTCCCCAGATAAGCCGAGGACACCATTCTCGGTGGAATTGGACAGGTTTGAGGCACCCAAGAGATTCAGTATGCCGAGATTTCAAATATACGATGGTAAGTCAGACCCCAACTTCCACATCGGATTATATTTGAACTCAATGGCATTGTATAGTGGGAACGAGCCGTTGCTCTGCAAAGTGTTCCCCTCATCCTTCGGGAAGATTGCATCAGATTGGTTCCACAAACTACCGAAAGGAAGCGTGAAGACTTGGGAAGGCCTGGCCGAGATGTTTGTGGCCAGGTTCGTGACAAATAAACTACAGCCATTAAGGGTTGACGCATTGATGGCTCTGAAGATCGGTAAGGATGAAGGCCTTAGGGCCTATGCAAAAAGATACTATGAGGTATTCAACCGAATACCAGAGTGTAATCAAGAAGTGGCGGTCGTGTCATTCAAGAATGGCCTAAAAGACCACTACCCACTACGAAAATCTTCGGCAAAAACTTTGCCAAAAAGCATGGAAGAGCTCATGGCGAGAATCGAGAAGTATGCCAGAGCCGAGGAAGACACGTCGGGAACCAAGGAGATAAAGCAAGAAAAAGGAAACGGCTCACCGAAGCGAGGCCGAGGTAACAACGGATCGAACAAGAAAGAAACAGAACTGAGGGCTGCACAGGCAGTGACGACTGTGTTCTGAACCCCAATTCACAAAGTCCTGGAACAAATTCTGAACCAGCCCTATTTTAGAGTACCAGCAAGGGCACCAGGGGAATTCATGGGGAGGAACGTTGGTAGGCGTTGTGCCTACCACAATGAAGAGGGGCACACAACTTAGGGTTGCAGAGCCCTGAAAGCACACTTGGAAGACTTGGTAAGGCAAGGTCATCTGAGAGAACTGGTCGACAAGGCCAGAACAAGAGAAGAACAAGCAAGGTTGCCTCAAGCACCAGCAACTCTGCCTCCCCCACAACAGCAATCTCAGGCAGGAGGACCTCGGGTAGTCAACGTGATTCACTCAAAGATCAACAAGAACGAAATCAGAGGGGGAGACCCAGAGGGTAAAACACCTACAACATGTCTATCAAATCGGGGAGAAAAGACATCGAGGAGAAGAATGCCAGGGACCAACGATAACCTTTACTGAAGCCGACCTAGAGATGGTCCAGCATCCGCATAATGATGCCTTGGTAGTATCCCTCCAGGTTGGGGAGTACCAAGTGAAACGCATCCTGATTGACCAAGGCAGCTCTTGTGACATCATGTACGTCCGATGTTACAAGGAGCTCGGCCTTCACCCGGACGATATGGAACAATCCAATGGCCCAATGGTTGGGTTCAATGGAACGCCGACATGGCCACTGGGAGCAGTAAACTTGGAGGTGCAAGCTGGCACCAGGAAGATCAAGACAGAATTCACCGTCATCGACACACCATCCCCTTATAATGCTATATTGGGAAGGCCATGGTTGTATGCAATGAGGGCAGTTCCCTCAACATTACACCAACTATTGCGGTTCCCAACAGAGCATGGGATAGAAGAGGTCCGAGGCGATCAGCTACAAGCAAAAAATTGCTCCATGGCAGCAATGAAGTTCACCTGCAGCATACAAATGGTAGAAATCGAAGACAAGGACATAGAGGTCCTAAGAATATCGGCTTGAAGATAGTGAGGGCAAAGCATTGCCAAGACCCTGGAACACTTGTAATTTGAAATTTTTTCTATCATTAGATGTTCCTTATTATTTTTTTTTTTTTTGACGTCATCAATAAAATCTTAGCAGAATTCTCCAACACTTGTAAACTGATAAAAGATGCATAATGTTGTTTCTTAATAATGAGAACCCAAGTGGAACTCAGGTTCACATTGGGGGCACAGAGAAGACAAGAACGTTTAAACACTTGTTGAAATTTATAGCAATTTACAAGCTGAAGTTAAGCCGATGTAATGTTTACCACTTGTTGAAATTTGTAGCAATTTACAAGTTGGTTAAACCGATGTTATGTTTACCACTTGTTGAAATTTGTAGCAATTTACAAGTTGGTTAAACCGATGTAATGTTTACCACTTGTTGAAATTTGTAGCAATTTACAAGTTGGTTAAACCGATGTAATGTTTAATACTTGTTGAAATTTGTAGCAATTTACAAGTTGAAGTTAAACCGAGATTACTGTTTATCTTCACTTATTGAAATTTGTAGCAATTTATAAGTTGAAGTTAAACTGAGATTATTGTTTATCTTCACTTGTTGAAATTTGTAGCAATTTACAAGTTGAAGTTAAGCCGAGATTATTGTTTATCACCCCGAGAAGGTTGCACAAAGAAGGAAGAGTATATATATGCAGAATATTCTAAAGTATAGAATCATGCAGAAGCATTCAAGAGAAGACAAAGGTACAAGCATGTAAAGAAGGAAAGTTGTATTGAGCATTCAGTTGAAACAGGGGCACATCGGCCATGTGAAGAAACTTGCATTGTCTAAAGAAACAAAAAGAAAAAGAAAAAAAACATAAGGCTAAGACTCTTTAACAGTAGCAGTTGGTTGAGTTTGAAGTTCAGATGATTGTAGGGTAGACGCCTCGGCCACCTTATCCGCCGCAATCTCAGCATCAATCTGTTGCAAAGTTTCGTCAATACTCTTGTCAGCAAGGGAGACATCAGCTGATGCATTCTCAGGAACAGCTTCCTTGGAGATCTCATCACCATCGTCGTCTTGAGTCAAGTCTATGACTTACTCATTCAGTGAAGGAGATTTGGCCTTATCAGCATCTTTAGGCTTCCTCACCAAGGCCTCATCCTCATTCTCAGCCTTCTCTTCGGACTCAGAATCATCGTCGGATTGAGCTGGTGGAGGAGGTGGAGGGAATGGAAGAGGAATGGCGTCGGCATTTCTCAGAGGTGAAATCAGCAGGGAGATTAAGTTTTTTTATCAGGGTCATCCAACCAAGGGAGAAGCCCCTGTTGCATGCCTGCTTAACCTGTATTTCATGAGCCGCTGTAACATCGGCCATACCCTGAGCGTATGCCTTTTCGTCGGCATCCTTAATTTCGGCATTCTTGGTGGCCAAGGCCTCTTGGAGCTCCTTTTGAGCCTGCACTGTTTTCTCCTCGGCCTCTTTTCTCTGAGATTCAGCAACCTTCCTGATGGCCTCGGCAGAATCAGCCTTCTCTTCGGCGTCAGTTTGGGCTTTAATGGCAGCCTCGGCCTGGTCCTCTAACTTCTTCATTTTTGATTGAAGGCTTTTATTGGTCTTTTGAAGGGCAGAAAACTCCCTCTTCATGTCGACCAACTTCTCCCGATTTCAAAAGCTTGAATGGAGAGAGAATGAGCATGCTGAATAGCCTGAAAGAACACAAAGCAAAAGTTATTGCAAAATTTTGCAAGTATGAAAAAAGAGAAAGAAAGACAAGTTGCCAAGTAAAGACACTTACTTGAACAGAACGTTGAAGCATCAAAGCATAGTTCTCGTACTCGCTCATCTTGGCGTTCCGGTCAAGATCGCTAGGAAGAAGCAGGGCAGTACTGAGGGCTACGCCGATATTTATATCATCAGCACTATCATTAGCCATTACGGGCTTATCTTCTAGAGTAATTTCAGGCGCCCAAGGGACATTTGGGATTTTGGACCCCGAAGTCATTGCAGAGGATGGCCTCGACTTCTTTGACTTTGGGGATTCTGATGGCCGGGTTTCGGAGCACCTCTTTTCAGCAGAAGGTTAAGACTTGTCACTCTCAGCCAACTTGGAGATAGGCAAAGTATCCTCAGAATCAACTTGAGTTACTTTAGCCTTTGGTTGAGACTTTTTAATTCTTTTGGGCTTCGGTGGGGGCATGGTTTGAGTTGGTTGAGCATCAACATCAATTGGAAGACTGGCCAGGAGATCCTTTGCAACCGGTGTGGGGCGACCCATCTCGGCAGAAGAAGTTGTTCGACGTCGATGACAACGTTGAGATATCGGAATAAGGTATGGTGCCGAGGTTGATGGCTGGTTCGCTGGATCAGATGTTGAACCTTGATCTGTCCGAGATGTGGACGCGGTCTGTGGAGTTGTGGCAGAGGGTGGAGAAAGGCTTTTCTTTTTCCTCTTAGAGACGTCAGGCAAGGTTGACTTGTATGTTGGAATAAAATTGAGAAGCAGAGGTGCTTTCCTTTTATGGACAGACAGGTCCAGAAGCTTCTTTAAATCTTTACTGGGACAAAAAGACTTACGAAAGCCCTTTGGTGGCTTACGAACAGCTGCAAGAAGAACAAGACGTCAAAAACAGATAAAGTATTTGAGACTTTGAAAGAAAACAGGTAAATCAGAACGTTGGGCTCTTACCCTTGCCTTCTAAAACTGATCGAGGAAGAGGGAAGAAATGGTGGTCCTCGTCTGAAGCAAACTCCCAATTTCCCGAGGTAATGAAGTAGTCATCTCCAGCCCCCTTGTTGGAGTCTGGGAGGTCGGCTACGATTTTGAACTCTGTGGACCTCGGCTTAAGGTAATAGATATAGCCTTTTTCTTTCAAATTAAGGGCACACATGGTATAGCAGTACTGGATATCGGCTAAAGTGATCCTAGCATTCTCCTGTTTAGCTAAGGCTATGATACCGTTGATCACTCAGTACGAATTAATGGCTAGTTGCATGGGGTTCAACTTATAATAGTGGAGAATCTCATGAAAGAGGATGTTGAGTGGAAGCCGAAGTCCACACTCAGTGAAAGCTACAATGGGAAAAGGCATCGAATCATCTGTGGGCATGATGGAGTCGTTATCTCCAGCCAGCCTCAGATGGACATCGACAGGAATGGAGAACTCCTGCCTAAAGTACTCAAGTTTAGTCGGGGTGTCAACCCTATGTCTCCACATACCCATGATATCGGCCTGAATGGTCGGGGTTGGATTTCAGAAGGAAGATATGTTTAGAGGGTTAATGGAACCTCGGCCAAAACCTAGGTAAGTACTGGTTTCAGTTTTTCCTATATTATGGGTCCTACGCAACAAGTCCCAAACCTAGATCTATGGAAGCAAGGGTTGAAGGCACGGATCTGGAAAACAGAAAAGCAAGGACGTGCTTTAGAATCAAGATCAGAGATGGGTCATCAAGAGCATAAAGAATACAAAAAATAAAGGGTCAAGAACAGTGACAAGAGTGCAGGAAAGTGGTGAACAGTATGTATTCAAGGCATGGGCAAGATCAAAACCATTTGAATAAATACGTTCAGATATGTGATTCGCAAGATTTAAGACAATAATGGTAACAAGTAATGAAGAATATCAACAGAATTGAAAACGAGAGGAATAGTAGCTTACTAGAAGAAGTAAAGCCGAAATACGGTTCGCCGAAGTCAGACAACGGTTACAGAAGTAACAGAGTAGTGAAAGCTTCACCAGAAAGATGAAAGAAGACAGTTGCGGAGCTTGAAGCTTGAGCAAATGGCGGATTCGAAAGAAAGAGTCTAGAGAAAGAGAAAGAGAAAGAGAAAGAGAAAGCAAGGGAAATCAAATGCAAAAGTGAAAAAATGAAGAAAGAGGGAAAGGTTTTTGTCAAAAACTTGAAACGACGGCAAAACAGAGCGTTTAATGCACCTGGAACAACGCATACGTCAGACGGCGCACACAGACACAAGACAGCATGCAAGCGCGTCACAGGCACGGTCCAATGAGGTTGAGACGCGTGAATGAAACGGTTAAGTGAATAATGTGTGACAGCTCACACACGTGAAAGAGTTCATTGGAATTCTTGTTCTCAGAAGAAGACATTTCGGCCTAAAATGAATGATCTTGGTTGGGGAGTTCTTAAGCCGATGTACAGAAACAAAATACAGATATAGGTTCCATCACCTCAGTATGCCGAGGTAATAGAACCTAGGGGGCAGTTGTGGGGACATATTTTCTGAGTACCAACACATAGCAAGGTGACGCCGACGTGTCAGCCGAGGTGCCACATGTCCTGGTCGTTGTGCCGCCGAGGTCACCTCCAAAGATATCGGAATCCGAGGAAAGCGGATAAGGGACAAGAGTCCTAGGACAAAGAGGAGACTTAGCCAAGATAAGGATAAAGCTCCTAGGGAGTTTCTCTTTATCTCTGGAGGAGTCCTAAAGTGAGCACTGAATGGGAATCCATAGAAGTCAGGCTTCTAGTGGGATTAGGATTGTGTTCATTATAAAAAGAGGTACCCCGTGGGTCTAAGGTACGCAATTTTATGCTTTGAGCAGTAAGTTAAGCACTTGATCATCTTTGAGAAAGATACTAACTTGATCGTCGGAGTGCCCCCGAGTGGAAGAACCACCGCCGGAGTCTTCTCTTTCTGTTGCAGATTAGCTGAAGCCACCTATTCTGCCGGTGCTCTCTAGCTGATTACTAAATGGGCAGTGTGATCAGAAAATTACCCACACATTTGTAGTCTTTTCATTATTTATATAATTTTTACACTTCTTGTATTACTGAAAATTGTAATGCTCATAGGGATTATCAATTTTTATTCAATTAAATAGTTTAAATAGAGTGATTAATTTATTGTTAAAAGTAAAGCATATATGCAAATTTGAGATTTTTGTTTTACTCATGTGTTTTGTTTTTGAAAATAATTTTTGTATTTTTTTAAGTATTAACCAAATAATTTATTATGATTTAGATATATATGGATGATTTAAATTTTTTTTAAATTTGAAAAAAATTAAATATTTAAAATAAAAAGGGCAAATTACATATACCCCTCGAGGTTTAGCTAAATACAGATATCTTTCTAAGGTTTCGGAAATTCCCGCCCTCTAAGGTTTATATTCGCATAACAGATTGACCCCTACCGTGAACTACACCGTTACAAAAGTGTGTTGACGTCACCAAAATGTATATTGATAGACCATATTATCCCTGAGACCTCCGGGGTATCTGTAATTTAGCTAAACTTTAAGGGAGTATATGTAATGTGCCGCTTTTTTTTTTTTTTTTTTTTTTTTGTTGAACACAACCAAACAACCTGATTTAACCTAAAATCCCTTTGGTTTGTTGTTTAAAAAAAAAAATATATCAAACTTTTTTTAAAAAAACAAAAACTAATTTAATAAAATAATATGAAGAAATATATTTAATTTGTAAAAAATTATTTATAACCACTCAAAAGATAAAATTATATAAAAATGATAATTATTTTTTATCTTTTATTTCTTAACCAAATTAATTTTTTATTTTTTAAAAAAATTTCTAAAAATCAAACTATACATAGCCTAAAGGGTAAATTACAAATACATCCCCTGAGATTTAATTAAAATACAAATCGTTCCCTGTAGTTCTGAAAATTACATTTCACTCTCTGAGATTTCTAATTTTATAACAAATCGCTCATTTTATTAATAAATTATCAAATCAATTAACAGTTTTTAATTATATTAGAAATATGTTTTAACTAACAATTTAAGTAATTTTATTATTATATAGGAGAGCAATTATGAATTTTATTTTTTTAGTTAATTTTGTTAAATAAAATTTTTTAACAAGGGGTGTTTGTAAGTTTTCAAACCACAGGGGGTTATCTGTACTTTAAAAAAATCTCAGGGGTGTATTTATAATTTAACCTAGCCTAAAAATCAAACCAGTCAAAGGGCATTTTAGTCAATTTACTATCTTGGTTAATGGAGTTAATTGTCAGGGGGCGGGATGTAATTTTCGAAACCTGGGGGTATCTGTAATTTAGCTAAACCTCGAGGGGTATATGTAATTTGCCTAAATAAAAATAAAAAATATTTAAAATAAAAATATAAAATTTGTAAATATTTAAAAAAATAAAAATATATATATTTAAATTTTTCTTAAAATAACTTTTGTCTAAATTTTTTTAAATGATTTAAAAATAAAAATAAATAAATAAATATTTTTTACAAGAATAAAAAGTAAAAATTTTAAAAAACTAAATTAAATAAAAAAAATTAGTTTCAAAACTCAAAAATAAGTTTTCAAAATATACAACTCAAAAACTAGTTTCAAAATTCATGACCAAACAAGTTTTCTTTTTTCAAAACTCATTTTAAAAACTTATCTTTCAAAATACAATTCAAACTCAAAATTCATTTCAAAACTAATGTCTCCTGTGAATCTTTCTTTTACACTAAAAAATTTAAAAATTAAACCATAGCATGAGATAGTTCTGCATATTTAAAATAAATGTAGTAACGCATTGTTTTTTAGAATTTTTTATTTTTTTATTTTTATTTTTTTTGGTATAGGTATTTTGAATCTCTAACGGAGTTGGTCGTCCATTAGGCAAGCTTAAAAACCACTGGAGACCCTATAATTGAGAAGGCTCCCAAAATTTTAGAATACTTATATATATTGTTGTATTAAGCAAATGCAAGTCATGGGAAAGCTCAAAACATTTGTTTTTTGTTCGGGCTTAAAAATAAAGTTGATGAAATCTCACATGTTCAAATCATAATTACAAATGGAAAAATGAAACCTCACATATATTTGTTTTCTTCTATAAATGGATTAGTTCAAATAAATAAAAGGCACGACATGTTGAAATGTTATAGATAAAATCATTTTTGTTCAATTTAGGCCGCAAAATAATGATGTATGTTGCTGGAAGCCTAATATCAATCAATTATTGTTGGCTTTTTGACTTTCGAATGTTATTTTTGTAAATACGAATGTGCCAGCAAGAATCAATCAGTCCTTACAGAAATTTTAATTGCCAACCAATTATCAGACGATTGTGTTTTAATTGTTTCAGTCTCAATGAAGATGACTTTTGCTGGTGGCTTGACTTAGGAGAAATTAAGTAAAATAACAGTTAAATGAAGAGCAATTGAAGTATTTCATTAGAATGAAAACTTACAATGATCCAAACTCAGCCTCGTAGAGGTTTACAGTAACAATCTACTTGAAACTATTTCTATAAATGAAGTGCAGTGCAGGAATGTAAAAAACAGGAATTTAAAGAACAGGAAATGTAAAGACTGGAAATTTAAAACTGGAAAGAAAAATAAGTGAAGTAAGACTGGTTTGTTAGATCTGAGTCTGGGGGTTTTTTCTGGGGGCTTCCCTCCTATTTATACTTGTCAATGGTGACCATCGAACTGCACTTCAAACCGTCGAACTGCTCCTCCATGATCGCTGATCACGCTGCCTTATAAGTAGTTCTACTACGCCACCACTTGCAGTTGAGCTTCCCTCCTATATTTAAATTTGAATGTGAGTAACCGTTGAAGCCACGTCACCTTGCATCTCTTTACTGATCCAATGCTACTCAGATCACGTGAGAACCAATATTAACTACCACATGTACGATCAGGATCGAAGACTTGAATAGTCTTCCTATATTACCCTTACTCTGCCACGCGTCGAATTGTAACTGGCTTATACAAAATATGTAGCCAACATTACCCCCCGCACTAATATACCCAATACTTGGTGATATTAGTGGATCACAGTCATGTATGGCTCTGTTGTTTTAGAAACACAACCGTCATCCATTAATGATTAGCTGCATTAATTTCATTTCCAACCTTTGGAACATCCCCACCACCTTAGTAATCGAACGGACTGATATCTCTTTCATGGCTGAACCAAACTTCTTCAAACTCAGAGAAGCCTATTGATCAAGCACATGAAGAGTCATCTGATGGTGCTGTTTCTCCTCGAAGGAAACTCCATACATTAATTAGCCACCTTTACTCAACTTCCTATATTTAAGTCATGGAGGTCTTTGCAAATTATCAATCCTTGGACTACGAACATATTGCCCTTAATCCTTTAATTCAGAAAATTGCAGATATGGACATAAGAGACTCTTCTTCGCAGTCTGCATGGGATAGAGCTATAGCTTCTTCTACCTTCGAGGGTTCTGGGGCTTCTGGCTGGTTGGAATCTGAGGCTTATGATTTAAGGGAACGAGTTAATCACCATTTCGTTGAATTTACTAACCCTTTAGATTTCCCCTTCGATGCTCGAAGTTCGGTAGTTTATCCTTGTGTACCTATCAACCATCGACGCCATTTGGAAGACAATTTACTCGTAGCATGGTACACATGCTCCATGTCTACAAGGATAATGTCTGCCGCCCGACGCATAGAAGAGGCACAAGGGCACAATCCATCATTTTTAGCCAAGAAGGCGAAGCTCTGCTCTTCCGATTGGCTCGATTACATTAATGCCTTTGTTCCTTCTACTCTTGCGCCATCTCCTGAAATGGAAGCATCCACACCTTCTTCTCTATCTGAAATAGAAGCATCCACACCTTCTCCTCCGCCAACTCCTTGCTGGACAAAGAGACTAGGGCTTGCCCTTTCTACGGATAAGGTATTTCTTCCTTACACGCCTCCACCTTCCCCTACTCCCGCTGAGCGAAAGCAAGCCCAGTTCTTGCTTGCAGCCTTCTCTTACTTTCCTTTCGACATTCTTGAGGATGATGTTCCTCTCAAGAACTTTCGATGGGCTTGTGATATTCTAACTCGGAGTCAAGTCCTCAACCCCACCGCTCAAGCAGAACTCCACATGTTTTTGGACCAACTCCCATTACTCCTTCATTGGCATCGAACTGCTATGGCAACCACCCAATCTTTGGACCAACTCTCATCCCTTCAAGTTCATGCCCAGTACGAAGCAGAGAAACTCATCGAGAAGTTCAATGATTTCCAGAATAAAGACTCTGCTTACAGGAATGACATGGACATGGGCGAACTGGAGCGAGGATTGAAAGAAGCAGCATTCGAAATAAAGGCTGAAAAGCTCTTTTATCAAGTGAGAGCACATCAACTTCAGTAGCCAATCCTAGAAGAAATGGAGGATAGAATAAAGAAAGAAAAGAAATTCATTGACCATAGTTGGACAACATTTCATGATCTTGTTATTTATTCTATTCCTTATTTCTATGAGCTTTAACTTGTACCCAAAGAGGGTCATTCAATGTAATTGCTTTTGCTTTAATACAACTAAGACTGTTTTGGCATTATTTGATTTTGCCTCCATTCATCTTCAAAAGCAATTTTAGAACTTCTTTCTGAACAAACTCATCCTTCGAAACTGGACACAATTGTTAAAACACTAAAACCAACACGAATTTTTCCAACTTTTGGAATAAAATTGACAATTTTGCTAATTTTCATTTAAAATCAGTGCTTCGAATTTAACAATCTTATCCTTCGAGTATAGATCCAATCAATTCCAATAAGGATGCTGAGATGAATTTTTCAATTTATGGACTATGGTTACCAACTTTTGTTGATTTTTGTTTAGAATTGGTGCTTCGAATTTAACAATATTTCCCCTTAAAGCCTGTTTTAATCGTAACCAAAATATAGTCATGGCTAGTACTGATCATTTTTGCTTCGAACAACAGTCCATACTTATAACAATATGGAAACTACTCTTGGGGTACACTGTTTTAACCCAAAAAGACAATTCTCTCTGTGTATATATAAACCAACTATTGGTTTTGATGTTTCGAACACCTATTTGCATCCTTAAGGGGCCTCAAGCTTTTCCTCGAAGGATATCACTTTCGTTAAGAAACCTACTACAGGTCTTTGATCTCTTCGAAGTAAACCAATACTTGAGTATTCTTACATTTTTAAGTATGGAATGTGCTTCGAAGCCGACTTATCTATTTCGAAGCCGTTGTTATTTGACTTCTGGCGCCAAAATCTGATTTCGAAGCCCAATATTTTATTTCGAAGCTAGCATCATCATCCGGAATGTGCTCTTCCTTCCAAAAACTATCAATATTGGAGGAAACTCTTCGTATTCGTACTTTTAGTGCTTAACGACTTACGGGATATATTTTCTGGACACAAAGGCTTTTAAAACCCTTTTGTTTTGCGTTCTGGAATCACTTACGCTCTTAACACACAAACCCTCATCAATCTTTCACTTCTCTCTACTCCCTTCCTCAGCTTCATTTTCTGAAAAAGCGTACTATCAATGGCTTCTTCTTCACCGAAAGTGCCAGTCGTACAGCGTGCGAGCCCATCTGTAGCCCTAAAAAGGATCATTGATGCAGAATGTGAGAAATACAAGGCTGGGGAGAAAAGCGCTATTGATGGAGGCATCTTTGTCCCTCGTCGCCATGTGCAGCAAGACTACGTGCTTGGGCCCATATTCAAGGAGATCCTTACTGAGCTTCTAGCTCTATATCCACGTCTGGAAAACCAATGTCTCCTTTATGAAGGTGGTCTTGACTGGAGGAGCTGGAGGGTGAACCGTCCCTTCAAACCCACCATTGGTCCATCTTGGTTGAGGAATTTCCTAAGTGACAGGTTTTACGCCTCACCTATTCACAAAGATATATGGGCTTCCATTCTGATTCCCAGAGAGCTATTTATCGGGACCATGAACCCTAGAGCCTACAAATGCATAGTTGAGCCTTATTGTCCTGCTCAATTTGCTAAGCAATTTGGCTTCACACAAGGGGTCTCAATACCTCTCTGCAGCAATACCAATCTGAGTCTTACTAGGAGGGATCTGAAAGTTCGGAGGTCCAGGCTAGAAGAGGCAACTTCCACATTTATAGATGACTTTATCAATTTCGAGTATACCCCTTTCCTTCCTCAAGGTACCATATTGAAGAGATACCAGAACTGGTGGGTGACCAACATGGAAATCTACTTGGCCATTTCACCTCAAAACCTACTAAAGGTGTTAGATATGCCCAAGCCCAAAGGAGTTGGAATTGTCATTTCTTCCACTGTTTCAGTTGCAGTGCATGCTACAATCCAGTCTGCTCCTGCTGCCTCAACTCCCTCAAGAGTCACTTGGGCTGCCTCGAAGAAAGGTATATACCTTTGTTTTCTTTCCTTTGACCTTCTCTATAATGCTTGTAATCTTATTCTTAGTTCTTCTTCTGTGAAGGTGGTCAACAACAAAAGAAAAGGAGACTCCTTAAGCTAGAAAAGGAAACATCTGAGGTTCAAGCAAAAGAAGAAGAAGAAGAAGCAGATCAAGAGCATGAGTCGCCCTTGAAAAGAAGGAAAAGAGTGATTGTCCCTTCTTCTGACTTGGTTCAAGATAAGACAGCTGCTAAAGAAGAGGAGCTTATTTCTAGGGAATCCGGATCTCAGATTGAAGAAGTTGAGAAGGAAATTGAGAAGGAGCAGACAATACCAATACAGAGAAAAAAGAGAAGAAAGATGACTGTCTTTCCTTCTGATATGGTCAAAGACTCCGATTCCGAGACAATTGCCAAAGCAATGGAAAAGAGAAAGAAAGTGACTACTTCTACTACTGACTTGGTTGAAGATCCCATCCATGAAGCAGCTACCAAGGCAGTAGAACAAGAACATTCCAAGGCCATAATTGTCTTCGAGAGCACTGAGAAGAGACGGCAGCAACAGTTTCTGAGAGATGAAGCTGCTGCTACTGATGCACTACAAAGGGAAACTGCAAGAAGACAACAAACTGCCGAACATTACTCCCTTCGTAGCTCTCCCATCAGTGCCAATACTTCTGGAGCAAGTAATTTCTTTGATGCTTCTGTTGTTTTTCCTTGTCAAATTTTGGTATTAAAGCTTGACGTTACTTTACATTTCTTCCTTTTGCAACAACAACTACTGAACCTATCCTTCCAATGAGGACTCCCTCAATTTCAGTTGAAGTTGATCAAATACAGAATGTGAGGGCTATTCAGATATTACTCCCACTTCCAAGTCCTACACACTCTGTACCCTCTTTGAGTCCCAACATCCCTGCATCTCTTTCTTTTGGCTTGACTCCATATCTTCCTCACTTGACTTTTGACCTCCTTCAATTTACTTCTCTTTCGAGCCTTGCTTCTTCTCATTCTTCCAAGGAAATTCCAACTGCTGCTCCATCTCTGATGGTAGCTGATTCTCCTGCAAAGGGTGCTGGTAGCTCTCCAATCCATGGTTTACTACCTTTACCTAGCTCCAGCCCTTCTTCCCTTGACTCATTGGTGGCCAGGACCATGGAGACTGCTAAAGATACTCCTCTCATCTCTCCTATCCCTATGCAGTCCTCTGTGCCTTCCACCATAGCTCTCTCTGCGCCCCTCATGTCTACAGATGAGGTGGATATCTTCGAAGCAAGACTAGCCAGTCTCTTTGACATACCATCCACCTCTCTAACAGTCAATGATGAAGCTGAGCCATTAGTCTTGGCTAACTCCTTGCTAGAAATCCTTGAAAGCTCTACTTCCTCCAGCAGCAAGCCTTCCGCACCTCTGATAGACTTAGACACCTGCCTGGAACTGTTGATTTCCTTTTCGAGAATCCCCTTCGAGGCTCTACAAAGGCCTATAATCAGAAATGGGTTCCTTCAGTGCTGCAAAGTTGCTGAGCAGTCCGGCATGAATGTCTCAAATCATCTATCCCAGGCAGCAGCTACTATTAATTTTTACATTAGCATTTCCCATACTGCCAAGGCTGCAGAGAAGAAATTGATCAGGGACCAGAGTTTTGTTTCCAAAGTGCATACTGAAATGTCAGATCTCAAGGAACAACACTCCTCTGCCTCCCACTTTCGAGTTCAGCTGTTGGAGAGGAAAGCTCAACTTGAGGAGGAGCTATCTGTAGTGAACCAGGCCTTGGTCCGAACTGACACCAAACTGCAAATCACCAACCAAGGATTGGCCAATCAAAAGGAAGAAATGGTTGCAGCTATTCAACTATTTTCATCATTTACCAATAGAAAATCTGTTGTAAAAGAACAATTAAGACATTGTAATGATTTTTGGGCCAATTTATGGTAAAATGTACTTAACTCTTTATAACAAACAAATTCTTGTCTATCATTTGAGCAATCTTGTGTTCTTGTACTTAATGTTTATTTTATTCCTTGTGTTTCCCAAATGGTTGGAAAATAAGGCTTCAAATATCTGCCATAATCTTTTTGGGATGTACATAACCATTCAAATTTCTCAAATGGTATGCTCCAAAAGGTAGAACTCTATGAATTTGATATGGTCCTTTCTAGTAAGGTGACCATTTGTCAAACTTATGGCTTTTAATCCCTATTGGGAGTATTGTCTTCCATACCAAATCACCTTCATCAAAGCCAATGTGTCTGACTTTCTTATTATAATTCTTGGCTGCTTTCTTCTTTTGGAAAAGAATGCTATTTAATGCCAAAATTCTGGCTTCATCTATGCCTTCTAACTCCAAGTACATACTTTGATGGTACTGCTCAAGATCCAACTGATCTTGGCATCTTACCCTCAAAGATTTAACATTAATCTTCACAGGTAACACTGCATCATGCCCATATACTAAGGCATAAGGAGTGACTCATGTGCTTGACCTTGAGGAAGTTCTGTAAGCCCACAAAACATCCAACAATAAGTTATGCCAATCCCTGGGATTATCTTCCACAACCTTTTGTATTCCTTTTTTTAAGGATTTATTGGATGATTCAGCTTAACCATTGGCTTGTGCATAATATGGGGTGGAATTAACAAGGCTAATCCCAAACTCTGCTACAAAAGACTTCACCATCTTTCCATCGAACACAGTCCCATTATCAACAGTTATAGTTTGTGGGATGTCAAATCTATGGATCAAATCTTTAATAAATCCAATAACCTCAGTCTGGTCTACAGCCTTGTATGGCTTTGCTTTGACCCACTTAGTGAAGTAATCAGTGACCACTAGAATGAAACAATGATGCTTCGAAAAAGGTGGGTGTATTTTTCCATCATATCCATGGCCCATCCTCTGAATGGCCAAGGCTTCACTACTACATGTAGGTCAGTTATGGGCACATGCCTTATTGTGCCATGCTTTTGGCATGCTTGGCAACCCTTTGCATATTCTATGCAGTCTTTAAGGATAGTTGGCCAATAGTAGGAATGCCTTCGAAGCAACCACTTCATTTTTACACCAGGCTGATGAGCACCACAGATGTCTTCATGAACCTCAGCCATAGCTGTTAATGCTTCTTTTGGGCCTAAACATTCCAGCAATAAGCCATCTCCCCCCTTTTGTAGAGAGCATTACCATATATCATGTATTGCATAGACTGCAATTTAATTTTCCTGCTGGCCTTCGAAGATGGACCAGCCAAGTACTGCATTATTGGATGCCTCCAATCTTGTTCTTGTAAGTCATTATGATTGAAGACCACACTCCTTTTATTCAAAGGTGGTATTAATCTCTGATATGTTGTTTGGCTTATGTCCCTTTGGGCATTATCCCTTCTCTTGAAATTCGAAACTTTCTGAGCCACATCATTGGCTCTATTATTCAAGAATCTTAGGACATGAGTTACATTTGCTATCTGAAATTGAGAAAGCAAATGTAATGCAACAACATAGTATGGCAAAATACTTATGCTTTGACACTTGAAAATCCATTTCACTTGGTTAACCACCAATTGAGAATCTCTAAATATGTCAACTGCATGAACTTGTAATCCAATAAGAATTTCTAGTCCCACTATTAAGGCTTCATATTCAGCTTGGTTATTGGAACAGGTAGCTTCATCCACTCTGAAACCATGTGTGGCCTCTACCCCTTGTGGAGACTTAATCACAATACCAACTCTAGTTAAACCATTGGCTTTCGATCCATCGAACCACATCTGCCATGGCTCAACACTAGCCATACCAAGTTCCATTATCTCTTGGCTCTCTATTTGAGATGGATGGTCTGCCAAAAAATTGGCTAAAACTTGCCCTTTTACTGCCCTTTGAGGGACATATTCTAAATGAAATTCTGATAAGGCTAGTATCCATTTGCCAATTCTTCCCCTCAACATAGGTCTAGATAACATGTACTTAACTAAATCTGTGGTTGCAATTACCATGACAGTTGTAGGTAAAAGATAGTATTTTAATTTCATTGCAGCAAAATACAAAGCAAGACACAGCTTTTCAACAGCTGAATATTTACATTCACAAGAATTTAGAAACCTACTAAGGTAATAAACAGCTTGTTCCTTGCCTTCTTCATTGTCTTGGGCCAAGAAAGCTCCCAATGAATCTTCTGATGCAGTTATGTACAACTTCAAGGGCTTATTACCCTTTGGTGGCATCAGCACTGGAGGGTTGGCCAAGTAGGCTTTGATATCTTTGAAAGCAATTTGATGCTCTGATGTCCACACAAATTCCTCTTCATCTTTCAGCCTTAACAAGGAAGAAAATACTTTAGTTTTCCCTGCAATGTTAGAAATGAACCTTCGAAGAAAATTAACTTGTCCAAGGAACCTTTGTAATTCTTTCTTACTTGATGGAGGCCTAACTTTAATGATGGCTTTGGCTTTATTCTGATCAATCTGTATTCCTTTCTTGTGCACTACATAACCCAAGAAGTTTCCAGATGATACACCAAAAGCACACTTAAGAGGATTGAGTTTCAACTTGAACTTCCTCATTCTTTCAAAAGCTACTTCTAAATGAAACAGATGCTCCTCCATGGACTGGGATTTCACTACAATGTCACCAATATAACACTCTAAATACCCTCCAATGAGGTCATGAAAGATAGTGTTCATATCCCTCTGATATGTAGGCCCAGCATTCTTCAGGCCAAATGGCATTTTAACCCATTCGAATGTGCCAATATTTCCAGGACATCTAAATGCTGTCTTGTGGACATCCTCCTCTGCAATGCAGATTTGGTTATAACCAGAGTGCCCATCCATCATTAATAAAATTTGATGCCCTGCTGAACTGTCTACCAGCAAATCTACTATAGGCATAGGGTACTCATATTTTGGAGTTGCTAGATTCAAGTTTCTGAAATCAATGCATACCCTCATTTTACCATTCTTCTTAACTACAGGCACAATATTAGATAGCCATTTAACATACCTGGCTATCCTAATAAAGCCTGCCTTGAGTAGTCTAAGAATCTCCTCCTTGACTTTTTGAATTACTTCTGGACTTATTCTTTTTGGTTTCTGCTTGTATAGCTTGAAATTAGGCTTCATAGGGAGCCTATGTTCCACTAATGACCTATCCAATCCTGGTAGTTCATTATAAGACCATGCAAAGCAATCTTTATATTTCTTTAGAACAACCAACAACTGGTCCCTGTCCAGATCATTCAAACAAGCACTTATATAGGTGGGCTGTTGTATAGAACCTTTCCCTAAATTTACTTCTTCTAAGGGGTCTTGTGTCTGAGAACTTATTGAAACTTCTTCTTTGATTTCTTCTACCTTCGAAGCAATCTCCTTGCTTTGTTCTACTCCCAGGTTCTTTAATTCAACATATTTGCCCTCCTCCTCATAGACAAAGTCTGTCCATAGGGCTTCTTCTTCTTGTATCTCCTGGACTTTTGTCTCAATGTCCAATGCACAATAATTATCAAGGGTCAAAACTCTGACCTGTTGTTGCTCCTGTTTGCAGCCAATTATTATGGCTTCTCTCTCTTGCTCCTGTACTTTCTGGACTATTGCTTTTACATCCAATGTTGAGAACTGAATTAGAGCCAAAGACTTGGCTTCTTGTACTTTATCTCTTTGCCTATAACCAGGCATCATTGTCATCTTTAACAACAACCTCTTCATCAGCACTCTCCTGGACTAAGTGCTTCAGGTGTGTCACTTCTTCATCAGCTGAGCCATCAGGTTTCCTTAGTATACTGAGTGGTGTCACTCCCTCAATATACAATTTGGCCTCTGCGAAGTTTGCACAGGCTATAAAGGGTTGAGGATCTGCATCAATTTCCTCTGTCTCTCCATTGCCTAAGGCCATCATAATTTTCTGATGCAAAGAGAAAGGCACACATTTGTTAGTGTGAATCCAATCTCTCCCAAGTAAAGCATTGTATTTAGCATTACTGTCAATTACGAAGAATGCTGTTATACAATCCCTGGTTCCCACACTCAGGTTGATGGACAGAATTCCCTAAGCCATCTGTTTGTCTCCAGCGAAGCCAGCAATGGTTATGTTGGTTGGGATCAACCTGGGATTCTTTTTCCCTAGTTTCTTCAAAGAAGATTTCGGTAGTAAGTTCACTGCTGCCTCATTATCTATCAGGACTCGGTTCAATTGTATCCCATCGAAAAAAGCCTTGATGTACAAAGGCTTGACATGTTGTGTCATAGAATTCGAGGGATACTCAAAAGGATATGAGAGGTTAATGCTCACCTCTTCTTCGCTCTCATATTCAGTTTCCATTGGGGTAGCCATTCCGAAATCATCCTGTACCATACTCATTTGTGAGTCTTCACTAGAGACTGGAATTGGATCAATTTCTTGACCATCTTGGTTCTCATCTCCAGCTTGGAACTCATGAGGTAGTATATGTACCATATTCACTGATACTGGAGGAAATGAACCAAATTGGATGGCTGGCTGTGCCTGCTTCCCCTCTTGGCTACCTTGATCAGTTACCTCAGAAGCATCTTCCATGCTGCATTCTGGCACTTCATTGCTAACAGGTTCTTTCGAATGGTTTTTCTCGACTGGTTTTTCAACCAAAAAATGTTTGCTCAGCCATGAAGGCTTCAAACATTTCTTCCTCCACCATTTCTTTCTTTTGGCTTATGCCAATTTCTTCTTCTGTCTCGCTATCACTCTCCATCGGAGCTTTCTCCAATCCTGATAAGTTAGACTTCTCTCTGGCTTTTAGTTCAGAATGAACCTTGGCTAACTGTTCTCTGCTGCAACCCACCTTGCTTTGTAAAGTTGGCTTTAGAGTATGGTCTGACTTTGGAGTCTTCTTTCCTTCTGGCTGGACCAATGAAGAGCTCTCTCCATTTTCTTTCATATCTTTCTGGTACTAAGTGTACCTGCGCTGAATCTTTCTCCTTTGTGATCTCGAATGACTGGGACCATAACTGGTTCCTTTGTCTTTGGGTGTTTAAGCAATACCCAATTGTTCGGAGCCACCAAAGGAGGTTTAACCATCCTTCCTTGGTTTCTAACATCTCTCTGGGTAGGCACTTCCCTAGGTTTGTTCTGCATCACAAACCAATCTGGAACTCCAGGTATCCACGAACTTACTGACTCAGATGTTGAGCTGCCTCTTTCTACCTTCGAAGCCATCTTCGAAGCTGGCTGTGAAGGTAATTGCTTGGCCCTGACCTCAAGTTTCGAGCTTAATTCAGGCCTTCGATGAAGGTGGCCAGTTTCTGTCCTGCGTGAGGCTGGTCTAGGGGGCCAATCTCTAGCTTTGATCCCATAACCTGAACTCTTCTCCAGTCTTCTTTCAGAATGACTGCTCTCCATTCTGTAATAGTTAGGTGGCCTGGACTCATACAAGGGCCTCTCGCCTTTAACATGCATTCTATCGACTGCTGGTTCAACTACCAATGGCTGATGCCTAACATTAGCCGGATACAGCCTCTTGTTATAAGCATTGGTTGGTTTAGGACGTCTCTGCACATCCCTGTAATATTGCTTCCCATCAATTGGAAGCCCTTTCAACCACTTATAACTCAGTCTGCACCTGGGACACATCCTTTGCATTACTGCTGCCTCTAAGGAATCATCATCCAGTGATTCTTCATCAGAGTGTTCCCTCTGGTGTGAGAAACCTTGTCCAATAGCTGGTGGATTTCTAGTGTCCTTCTTGATGATTGTCTGGTTGGCAACATGCATCTGCACATTGACTTCTTCCAATTCTGTCAAGGACAAGTTCTGGAAATCTAACATAATGACATTGGCTGCCACCTCTCCAACTTCTGGAAATGGATTACTGTCAATCCCCATGGCCTTTTCGGCTTTGGCTGGGAATTTCAAACTTCCTTTCCGAATTTGTTCTTGGATCCTATCTCGAAAAACAATGCAGTTTTTAGTCGAGTGAGACCAAGAGTTATGCCGTTTACAATATACTTTTCCTTTAAGTTCATCTGGAGATGGAAGTTTTACTCCTTTTGGTAACTTAAGGAAGTTGACCGCAAGCAAATGATCAAAAATGTCATCTGCCTTTGTTAAATCGAAAGAGTACTTCCTGTGAAGGTCTTTCTTTTTAAACTGCTGGTCAATTGTTGTATTCTTATGAATTAATGCTTCACAGATCACAGGTTCTTTGCCCACAATCTCTGCTGCATCAATCTCATAGTTAGGATCTCTATAATATGTCTTGTACGATGCATTATTTCGATCTTCTTCCTCCTCAAGTAATGCTTCATACCTAGACACCTTATAGGTTAGTTCTACCAAATCTCTGAATTCAGTTGAGTCAAACTTCTTTCGAAGCTTGAACTCTAAGCCATTTTGAGCCAATCTTATGAATTCTAGCTCTGGCATGATGACTTTATATTTATTTCGAGCCCTTTTAAATCTGGCAATAAAATGAGTAGCCTTTTCTTCAGGCCTTTGACTCAATCTTGCCAAGTCTGCCATGGAAACCTCTGGCTCTGATTGGAAGAATTGGGCATGAAATGCCTCTTCCATTTGTTGCCAAGTTTGAATGGAGCCAGGTGTAAGGTTGATGTACCATACAAATGCTCCCCCAGTTAGAGAATTTGGGAATAATCTCAGTTTCATATAGTTATGATTAGTAAATTCACCGCATTAAGCAGCAAACTTAGCAATATGCTCTACTGTTGATTGGTTTCCACTCCCATAGAAAAGGGTAAAATCTGGTATCCTGAACCCCTTGGGTATTCATGTACCCTATCTACCCATTCTGGGTATGGTTTTCTGTACACAGGAGTCTGGACCCCCTGAGCCATCGGTCCACACATCTCCCTAACAATATCAGCAATTTGGTCCCTAGGGACCATATTTTGTGTCTGCTGAACCACTACTGGAGGAACAAACACAGGGTTTGGTGGACAAACTTGTGTCTGTGGTCCTCTTGGTCCATAAGGCGGTACATTTGGGACTGGTTGTCTTTGTGGTGCAGGTTGCTGTTGGGGGTGTGGGTAACCCCTTTGAGCCTGTCCCACGAAAGGACTTGCGAAAGGTGCTGGACCAAGTGTTGTGTCGCTTCCATTTGCAGGAAAACCTTCCAACCCCCCGGGTATAAATTCGAATAAGGGATTAGTGAACCCCTTATACCAAGTATGGCTTCGAACATGGGATTTGTGACCATTCTTATGCTAGTTTCTTGTATTGGGCCAGATCCACCAACTTGCATGGCTTCATTGTTGAGTAATGAAGCATTTTGACATGCTATAGGCCTCGAAATGGGTTCATACCAAGACTGAGGTGATGGTCTTTCATAGTTCTGATTACTAGTTTGACCATTAGAATGTTCATTAACTTGCATAGGCTGTTTATCTCTAGCCAATCTTTGCTGAGGGACATTTAAAACTTCCTCGGTGTGTCTTGTGTTTGTTGGTTGGTGGTTATTCATTCGATCCAAAAAGGATGTTGCCCACCTTTCCATTGTGTTCATTAATTGCTGTCCGATGGCATCTACTAGGCCATCCCATGGATTCATTGGCTGAGTAGATGGAACAGTGGATGGTCCAATTCCTTGGTTTTGTCCAATACTAGGAACATTTGGTTCTTGTTCTGAAGTACTGGTCTGTTCGACCATAGGTTCTGATAAAATAGGAGTTTCCACAGGATGTGTTATCACATTATCCCCTAGATTAGGTATTTCTACCTCTCCTTCTATGCCTTCTTCCAAGCGTTCATTTTCTCCTTGTCTTCTTCGTCTAGCCATTTCAATTAGTCCCACCGGGCGTGCCAAAAATATATGTTAGCTTTTTGGCTTTCGAAGGTTATTTTTTGTAAATGCGAGCGTGCTAGTAAGGATCAATCAGTCCTTACAGAAATTTTAATTGCCAACCAATTATCAGACGATTGTGTTTTAGTTCTTTTAGCCTCAATGAAGAGGACTTTTGCTGGCGGCTTGACTTAGGAGAAATTAAGTAAAATAACAGTTAAATGAAAAGCAATTGAAGTATTTCATTAGAATGAAAACTTACAATGATCCAAACTCAACCTCGTAGAGGTTTACAGTAACAATCTACTTGAAACTACTCCTATGAATGAAGTGCAGTGCAGGAATTTAAAGTGCAGGAATGTAAAGAACAGGAAATGTAAAGACTAGAAATGTAAAACTGGAAAGAAAAATAAGTGAAATAAGACTGGTTTGTTGGATCTGAGTCTGGGGGTTTTTTCTGGGGGCTTCCCTACTATTTATACTTGTCAAGGGTGACCATCGAACTGCACTTCAAATCGTCGAACTGCTCCTCTATGATCGCTAATCACGCTGCCTTATAAGTAGTTCCACTACGCCATCACTTGCAGTTGAGCTTCCTTCCTATATTTAAATTTGAATGTGAGTAACCGTTGAAGTTACGTCACCTTGCATCTCTTTACTGATCCAATGCTACTCAGATCACGTGAGAACCAATATTAACTGACACGTGTACGATCAGGATCGAAGACTCTTGAATAGTCTTCCTATATTACCCTTACTTTGCCACGTGTCGAATTGTAACTGGCTTATACAAAATATGTAGCCAACAATTATATTAACATTTCTTCTCTAAAGTGAATTAAAAATATTTTCAATAAAAAATATAGGATAAATTATCAATAGTTTTTAATAATTAAACTTAATTCTCATTCAGTCCTATTGAAAGTTAGTCATAATAAAATCATCGCTAAAGATAATTTTTTGTGATGATTTTTTTACATGTCGCTAAAAATTGACAATTAGTGACTTTTTTGTCATAATTTTTGTAAATTGTCCCTAAAATTTAAGATTAGTGACATTTTTCTGCGATGAATTTTTTGAATTATCGCTAAAAGTTAAAAAATAGTGACATTTTTTGTGATAATTTTCAAACTGCCGCTGAAAATTAACAATTAGTGACTTTTTTTTAATAGCATTTGATGAAAAATATTATTAATTATTACAAAACTTATTAGACAATAAGTTCACTTATTATGACCTATATGTAAGTACCCAAAAAATATATTGGAAAAATTTCATTGTAAGAATTTAATTAATAATTCTGCATCATGAAAAGTATTAACAAAAATTAAATTAAATAAGAAATTTAATATTTAAAAATTAAGTGGTAATTATTTAAATGTTTTTTTTAGATGGTAATAATAATTTAAATGTTAAAAGACCTCCATTCAATACTTCACCTAAGACCCTAAAAATAATTAAGTTGTCCCTAATCTCTAAGAGCATCCTCATCAAACTGGGTAAACTTGGTTTTCTAGCTAAATTAGCGATATTAACTTAAAAAAATCAATTCCATCAGTCTCGCTTGCAACGCGCTTCATTTTGTGATTGCTATAGTATCTCGTTACAACAAGCGAGGTGATGTTCATCACTACAACAAGCAGAAGAACCAGTAGATTAGTGTTACCGAATGTCGGCCCGATCAGTTGGTCAATGACAATTTTTTTTTTCTTCTTTTTTTTTGCATTTTTAAAGAATTATTTGGCTGACACCTTATCAATTTAATAAAAAAAGAACATAAAAGAATAACAAACACAACAAGAAAATAATATGTTAATAAGATTAAGTTATAATAGAGAGTTTGATGCAATATGTAATAACGAGGTGATCAGCTAAAATAACAAAATAAGTTTTTAAATTCTAATTTGACTAAAAATTTGACGAGGCTGGTGTGGATACTCTAACGCTGCTCTTTACATATAATAACTCTAAACATATCTAGATCATCATATTTTTTACTTTTCAATGAAGCTCACTTTTTAATTAAGCCATCATTAGTGGTGGAGTTAGAAATTTAATATAAGAGACACCTATTAATTATAAACTCAAATTTTTTTATCCAATCAATAATAATAACATAATAATAATTTTTTGAGCTAATATTAAGAGTAATGCTATATGTACCAATTAATATATTAATTAATGTATCAACTGATGATGTAACGTAATTTAAAATATTTTTAATATTTGTAATTTGTATAATGAATAGAGTCAATCATAAAATCATAACTAATGTTAATACACTAATTAATATATGCAACATTACTCCAATATTAAAATACAAAAAAATAATAATCATTGAAAAATCAGTGTCTCGTTCGGGACTCTGTGTCCCCGTTTAGCTAAGATTAAAAAATATATAAAAATATAAAGTTAGAACGTGATTAGAACGTTATGATCCAACCTTATTATGTCCCCTAAAAAGAAAAGTAAAAGTTGTGAAATAATTTCATTTGATTATAATATCTCTCTCTCTCTCTCTCTCTCTCTCGCAACTGAGAGAACTTGTAAAAATGTTCTTCACTCGGCTTCTTGCTCCAGTTGCTCCAGTTGCTGTAATCGTTTTCTTGACTACTTTCGCCTCCGGAGCCACTCCGCTTCCCTCTTCTGAAGGTATATATATACACATATACATATGAATATAAGATTAGGAACACCAATAAGGGTTGGTTCAAGACTTTCAATTTCCTCACTTAAAATTTGGGTTCGAATCTCCATAACCTCTTAAGATTAAACATATTGTTTAGTGTCTAAAGCATGTAGAGCCTTAGTTTTGGTCAGACGTAAGTTCGGTGGGATTCTGGGCATATGCACTGCGAGTACTAAGGATAATATTTCGGTGTCTCGGCTGTTGTTCGGTGTTTGGGTTGCCAACATTGGAGCTTCTGCAGTGGGTGTGTTCGGAGTTTGGATCGGAAAAGAAGATTTGTTCCGACCATAGTAGTGGAGATGGCAGTGGGTCTTGTTCGGCTGTGGCAGTGGGTTTTGATCGTCGTTGGGTGTGTCCGGTTGCAATGGGTGTTCGGAGCTTGAATAGGAAAAGAAGTGGTCTGACCATGGAAGTGGAGATGGGTGTTTAACGGTCATGGGTGTTCATCGGTCTTGGTTGGTGTGGCGGGCGGAGAGGTAGGCGTGGGAGTCTCTAGTCAATGTGGGTGAATAAAGCTGTGAAAAAGTATAAAAATGTTGATTAGAAATGAGCAGTGCTTTTGCTTTTGGTGAAAATGAGGTGTGCAGTATGCGTCTCTTTGTATTGGATTTTGTAGGGGTAATTTTGTGGAATTTGATGTGTTTTACTTAAGTTCTTCTCATCTTCTGTTATTATTATTATTATTTTTTGTTTAAGATCGAGGGATTAGTTGTATGAGATGAATAGCAGTAATAATCTCTCTCGATATAGGTCACCTTTCTGTATTTTTAATTTTATGTTGTTAATAAAAAAAATTTATTGACAAAAAAAAAGAGTAATATTTCGGTGAGAGATATAAATTAATGTGGGTTTTATTTTTGCAGTGCAAGCTCTGAAGAAAATAGCAAATAAGTTGGGAAAGAAGAATTGGAATTTCAATGTAGATCCATGTAGTGGGGAATCGGGTTGGGCCAATCGGAGTGAGCCTAACGGGTTTCAAAATGCTATCACCTGTGGTAACTGTACCTCCGATAACACTACCTGCCATGTTGTCAGCATGTAAGCTCCCTCTCTCTATAGGATAATTTACATGGAAGAAAAATAACTTTTTATCTATTTATGTATTTATTAATGAGTTAGACTAACAAACAGACGTTTAATAATTATCTATAAATTGCTAGCAAAAAAAAAAAAAAACCTATAAATTCAAACCTCAAACATCTTCTTAAAACCTAGAATGTAATATATTTTTAAGTTTTCTTTGCTTGTACTTGTAGTAGGTTTAAACATGAGAATATAAAATATGGTTTCAAGATTAATTTTTCATATGAAAATTAAAACCAATTTCTATTTAGTCTTAGGATTGCCTTCTTTTTTTTCTTTTTGTTTGTTTGTTTATTTGTTTTGTTGTTTTCTTTTCATATCTTGATCAAAACTCAAAGTTCAAGTTGTCCTTGTATGCACAATATATGAGAAATCACAACTTTCTATTAGGGGTAGGAGGTGATGTTGGGCCCGTGAGATCTACCATAAGTCCTATTTTGATAATCTGAACCGTTAAATATGTAGAGCTCGTCAAGTATTTTATTCTTGTACAAAACTACATTAATCGAATATCGATACCTACTTGATCGGATTAGATTTTTGTCAACAATTTATTTTGAAAATTATATTTACCGTTGACAGAGATCTGATCCAATCAAGTAGTTATTGATATCCGATAAACTTCATTTTTTATGGGGATAAAGTACTCGACGAGTTCTACATATTGAATGGTTCAGATTATCGAAACGGGAGTCGTAGTGGGCATCCACAGGCCCAACAACACGCTCTAATCTGATCACGAACTGAAGAGAAGCTTGCCCCTTTTATTAATCTTCATTTTTCAATCATTTATATAAAGTGATATGAGAAATAGCTGACAGTGCCATTTTTATAAATATAAATCATTTTTATGAGTGTTTTATTTATAATTTAAAAAATTCAATATAAAATTATTTATGAATATTCTATTTATATATTAGGAGAAATTTAAAAAAAATTAATATTTAAGCTTTATAACAAAATAAATCTTAAACTTTTTAATTTTATTAATTTAAATCATAATCTTTTGATTTATTTTCAATCTAAACTATTTGCTTATTTTCTTAAATAAAATTGACCAAAAGCTGATATTTTAATCATTATACTCCATGTAAGTGTTTGAAATATGTTTAAAACATCCATTTTCATTGAGTTTAATGACTAAAATACTATTTTTCTAATAATTTTACTTAACAAAAATAGACAAATGTTTATATTAAAAACAAATCAAAATATTAAGTTTAAATTGACAAAAATAAAAATTTAGTATTTATTTTATTAGAAGACCCAAACTTTAAAATGTATTTTATTATTACTCCTTTTCAAGACATTATTTACATAGTAATAGTAAGAGGTGCCTTTCAATTTGTTGTGTCGGTGGCTCTTATCTGCTCACAAAGGAGGTTTCATTACCTTTGTTTGGTTGGAATGTTAGGTAGGGAGGGGCTTTTGAAAGAATTAAGCCAGACATGTTTTGTAATTTCATGCATGACTACTTGGATTTTTTTTCCTTTTTTAAGTTAGCAGTGTACATGATCCACAAATTATTTATATCATTATTAATAAATCCTTCGAAAGCATCATCAACACTATAAACTATACTAATGATTGGTCCTATTTTAATTAAACGTTAAGTCGAGAATAATGTGATAATGACATTTTAAAAAATATAAACTATTTTAATATTGTTTTTTAAAAATGATAAAATCAAAATTTACTATATCATTTTATATTAGCTTTATGTATTTAATCAATTATTTATTTATATAATATATCATTTATTTCATGGAATCCATCCGCTTTTATTTGGTGGGGGGTAACCTAAAAGGCCCACTCGTTAAATTGGTGAATATTAAAAGCCCTCAGCGAATGCCCTAAAAATAAATAAAACAAAAATATTTGGGACTCTTTTTGGAAATGATCTCCACACTTTCAAAGTAATATTGGTACTCCATATATGTGTGGAATTCACTCATTTATGTGTAGGGTCCACATCATGAATAATCCAGATTTATGAGAGTAGGAGTCTTAATTATTGCTCTAAATAAATTTACTATATCAATTTTTTTATGTTTTTAACCTAAACCTAAGCCCATCACAATTACCACAAATTATGTAAGCTCTATCATGATAGAAAAATAAATTAGCACAAAGAGTATTAAATTCCTTTTTATAGGAGTTGAATTCGAGACTTTACATTATAAATGGTACTACACAACCACTCAGTCAAATGCCCTAATTCAATCTTATTGAATAGAACTTTATGAATAATTTTAAAATTTGTTGATGTTATGAATCTTCAAAGAGTAATTCCAAAACAAAAAAAAAAAACAGAGTATAGATTAGATTTATATTTGAAAGTGATTCACTTCACATTAAATTAAATTTTTACCGTACATTTTTTAAATTATTTTTAAATTAATTTTTTTCTAGTTTCAAATTTTGATTTATATGATAAGATACTATTCAAGCCAACTTTTTTCTTTTTTTGTCTTGTTCATTCTCTTATCTTTAACAAATTAATTGATTAATTTGTTCGTACAATCATATAATTGATAAAATAAAGAAGAAATTAGTCTAAGATCCCTCTTCTATTTTTAGTAATAAAAAATATTTACAATATTATTTTATAATGTGTAAAATCTATCAATTCTATACCCATATATCATAAAAAAAATTTGATCTACTCAAATCAAATCTGATTTCACTTTCTCTCTCTCAATAGATGAAGTCATCCAAACCCAACAATAAATTTCACAGCCCCACAACCTAGAAAAGCATACAAAAGTCTATAAGAAACGACAAAAACATAACATTATTTGAATTATTGTGTGCTCTCTCTGTCCCCTCCAAAGCTCCGATAAAGCTATACGATTCTCAAATATATATGGGTAATGATACATATCATTAAAATGGTACTTAAAGCATTACTAATGAATTGACATATATTTTTCTTAAAAAAAACACAATAATACTATAGTAATGGGTGGAATCTATTACCACATCATTAATACTATCACTAATTAGTGATCCCAACCACTTTTCAATATTTATATCCAATATGCTCGCTTTTATCTACCATGATAGTCAGTGTCCCTAGAAAAGAACAAGTCTAAACCAACACTTGAAACCAATTTTATAGAAAAAAATTAATAGGCGAAGGCTTTTTTGTTCTTGATTTGCACAATCACTGCAGTCCCTTTGCAATAAAAGACAACCCTTAAAAGCAATCAATTTGGTTTGAACTTTCCTTTTACCAATTGACCCCAAAGTTCAGAGAAAAATTGCACTGAATATTCCAAAGACGGTTAATGAAAACTTTGAATGGTCTTTGAATTTTGTAATTAATTGGCTATTGTGTGAATTGTTGAATTGTTTTGATAAATATAAATTTTGGAGTAGAATTGTTGGATAAACTAAGACAAATACTTTCTTCACAGAGAAATTTGTGAATAAAATCAAAGAAATTTTAATTTTTTCTGAATTTTTCTAGTTTGAATTCAGAGAAATTTTAATTTTCTCTGATTTGAATCTAGAGTAATTCTTTGCACGTAATGTGGCAAATTTCTTTGGTTCGGAGAGAACTTCTCTAGAAAGTCCAAAGAAATTGGAGAGAATTTCTCTGGAAAGAATTTCTTTGATTTGAAGAGAATTTCTCTGGGAAGTCCAGAGAAATTCTATGGATTGATTTGAGGGATCTTAGACATTATAAAAATATTGGATATCCTTTATGTTGTAAAATCTTAATATTAGGGACCCTAAAAAAAACCCTCTAAAATAAACGCCCTTCAAAATTTACTAAATATGTTGAATATATATAGTTTGAATTTTTAATGAGTTATTTTAAAAGCTATATTTAATACCATTCAAACGGTAACTTATCATTTTAACACAATTAAATTTCACATTTAACATTATTTAATTGATTTCTGCATAGCAAACTTTGGTAGAAAAAGACAAGACAATTGAGTTTTTAGCAAAACAAGTGATGTGATAAAAATAATTGAACCAATAACCCAAGACAATTGTCCAGTTTTTAGTCATATTTTTTCATACAACTTAAAAAAGGCAATTCTAAATATATTTAATTTTTTTCATCTTATAAAATAATTGAACCAATAACCCAAGAGAATTGTCCAAATGGTCATGTTAAGGACACTCAGGTATCAAAGTGAGTGAAATTTCATACTTTGTCTATAGAAAAATATTAACTTGCGTTGAAATTTAAATATATACATATTATCTGTCATCTTGGAAATAATAATAATAATAATCAACCCAGTTTATATATATATATTTGTGTACGGAAGAAACACATTGGCCTTGTTTAGGAAAATAGTTGGATTAAAATAGTCCACTAAAAGATAAAATAGGCTAAAATAATCAATAAGACAAAATATCACATCAAATCCATAATCATTTTATTTTCTACTCACAATTATCAAATCATCTACAAAAAAAAGCCTACTAACTTTTCAAACACAACTTTTTTATCCAAGATAAAATAATCAAAAAACCAAATAATCAATTAAAATAACCAACCTAAACAAAGCCAATATAATGAATATTTCTATCCTATTAATTGGCCCCGCGCTCATAGTCGCATGGTTGGTTGGGACAACATGTTTAGACTTAAGATATTATACAAATACATGAAAGGTGTGAAAATGTACTCGAGAAATCTTTGTACACACATTTATTCTACACTTAAAAATGAGGGTTTGTCAACTAACAAAGACTTAGAATGAAATTTGTAAACATTAAGGTAACAAAAGAATATATTATTTCAGATATTAGAGAATGTAGAATTTTTCTATCTTTTCTTTTTCCTCTTTTAGTTCTAACCACGTACCGGCCGATTCGTACCGGAAAATGGGAGGGCCGCGTCGGATACTCACCGGTATACCGGTGAGATTGGATTTCACATCCGTATCCGCCGATTCCCGACACGTATCGGCCCGAATCCGATACATACGACGATATAGTCCGATACACGTCGGTACGGATGAAAATCAGCGCAGAAAACCTGCAAGATCTAAGCTTCTTTGGGCTATGGAGTTCACTTTGATCTTCAAGCTTCTTCAAAGACGGTTTGTGTCCCTGAGTTGCGTTTATGCTCTGTTTTTGGTGAGTTGTTGTGCTATGCTCTGTTTGTTGGAACCATTGCTGCTGCTATGCTCTGTTTTAGTGCTGAATGTTTAGAGGTTTTTTTCTCTCATTTTTCTTTGTTTATACACCTACAGGCTACACTACACCACTGTTTATATTAATATATATATATATTTCTACTGAGCAGAAGAAGGGGAAAAAAATAAGAAAAATACATGTTCAAATCCAATCTGTCAAAAGTTGGATTAGTGGAAAGGTTTGTTATTGGTTTTTTATTATTTATTTATTTATTTATGAAAAATGATGCAGACCACTAATTAGTGGTTGCACTAGAGATGTCGCAGTGGGTCCCACCCACTGCCACATGTGTTTTGTGTTTTGAGTCTTTTTTTTTTTTTTTTTTTTTTTTTTTTTTTGAAGGCTTTGCCACATCATTAGTGGGGGTGTTAGTGATAAGGATTCTTAATGGTATGTAGCAT
>JAXFYN010001254.1:0-38510 GCA_036172215.1 Camellia granthamiana
TCCTGTGCTGACCAAATTTCACGCCATTTTGAGCACATGTCATCTTGTGTTTACTAGTGCCTTTTACCTTTGCCTTATTTATCAATAGACACAAGGCAAATGTAAACAAGGCAAAGACAAAGGCCAAGAGTATATTTTAGGTCACACCTGATTTTGATCTATATATTTTATATTTTAATCATTTTTTTTCAATATATGTATATAAGGGTAAATTTACTCATCTCCTTGAGGTTTGAAGAAAATACAATTAATCTTATATTTTTTATATAATTACACGGACCTCTTGTGGATACCACACATTTCAACGCACCCACACATCAAATTAGACTATCTCAAAATCGAGTGTGAACCATCGAGATCTATAATGACAACAAATGGTTTATCTCACAGTGTCGTTGGCCCACAAGTTTTGCCAAAATAGATCGATTCACATTAAAGAGCTGCCACCTATTTTTTATGGGAAGGTAGTGTAGACGTCTCCGAACGCCTCGGGGGGAAATCCCCCGTTTTGTTTGTTTGGGGCTCACTACAGTTCGGACTCAAATTGTCACGGTTCTGAATCTAGTCTCGCAAAGTGCAATGCAAGACTGATAAATCACCAAAGAGTCCAAATCCGGCAAATCGTTTTGAAAACAGATTTTTAGAAAGAAGTGCCAAATATGGACTGCTTTGCCAGATACAGAGTCGCCACCTAAATATTTATTTTGGGGGAATTTAGGAAACCCTGACTCGTTACCTAAGGCCACGTGTCCGTCATCACCAAAGCTGCCTCGGCTCAGGAACTTGGGTACGATTTGGGAAGGTCAGCTATGAGCACCCTCGCTCGCACCGATCAAAGATCGGCCTCTACTAACCATGATATCTAGTTTTGAAAATGTTATGTGTTCTTATTCCGGTTATTAGCTAGTCTTTAACTACGTGATGCGCACAACACAAAAGTATAGACTAGATCGCCTAATTTGGAACAAAGCATCGCATATCCGCTTGTTTGGAAAATGGTTTGATGTTTGCTACTTGCAAGTAGGCTAAAACACGGATTTCAATGAATTTGATCCAATTCAAGCAATCCAGCCTTCATCCACAGGCATTCAGACAGTTATAACACATAAGCAATTAGCCTCATGGTAAGCATGCCGTCATGTTAACACTCACATACATGCAAGATGCTAAAGCATAAATACTTACATCGTACTTTAAGCCAAAACAAGGAACTTGTTAGCAATCAAATGTATGATCCAAGTCCATGTTAAATGACTAATGCATCGCATACAAAATGCAACTAGAATAGGCTCGGCTAATCATGTGAAATGCGACAGATAACACGTATTCAAGTTAGATTTGAGATACTATGTAATTAGTATGATGTACCGAGCCCGGTGCATGCAATACAAATGAATGAATGCACGCATGCATAACATAAGGATGCTAATTGAAATATGCCCTAATGCTAACCATCAAAAGCAGGTAAGTAAAAGGGAGAAAGAGGTGGGGGTTGGAAGACATGCACACACGCACCCACACTTATTACACAGTTATGCTCTCTCTCGGAGAGACCGAATAAATAATACAAATTAATTAACCTACAAGCTAGTTAAATATTACAGACCACTTAACTAATTAAGCAAATTAACTAAGCTAAGAAAGCAATAAAACAGCCTCGAGAAGAGGGTCCAATGCATGCGTGCTCGGGTTTGCTTGGAAATCCGTTGCCATGCACAAGCTTGCCTCTGTTTTCACTGTTTTGCATCTCTGAAGACTGCACAAGTCCCAAGGATGCTTCAGCATCATTCCTTGATCACTGTGGAAGGTCACCGGCCAAGAGGGAACACCACCGGCCATGGAGGAATGGTCATCGACCATTGGTATGGCTCTCGGCTAGAAATTGGTGGTCGGCCGGCACTCAATGTGGTCGGTCAGCCATCTGTGCCTGTAGAATCCTGTTTTGACAGCAGCAGAGGACAGACAAGGCATGGAAATGCATTTCAAGCAAATGTGTGCACCAACACCCTCCTTATCATGTTCATGACTCAAAGGAGGATAGTCCTCGACCCTCGGACCACCAATCGCGCATTTCAATGCGTGGTGGTCCAAGAAGCCAAGTATGCATTTTGATGTCAAATGTAATGCAAACCAAACCAACAAACGGACCCAACCTCTATCATAATTGATTCAAGAGGCAAGGCATGCATGCCGAATGCAACCTAAGCATGTGAGCTAAGTATGCAATATGAGCATGAAAGCAAGTAATATGCACTAAGCACACAACCTAAACAAACAAACATGCAAGGCATGTAACAAGTATGCAAGCTAACAAGCATGCAAAGTGCGACTTAACCATGCAAGCATGCAAGATGCAACATGGACAACATGTTAAGTAACTTAGCAAAGGAAACGCATGCCAAATGCAATATGATTCAAGCATGCGACACGTGCGATAGACCAAGTATGCAATAACACACAAGGCGAGCATGCAACAACATGCGAAGGAGGGACTTAAACTAGTTTGGGCAGCTCTCAAGTAAGCCCAAAACAGTGGCCAAATTTCAAGGAAATGAAGGTTAATGTGCATACAAACATGCATGCATACAAGGTCCAAAGCTTAGGCATAAGGAGGAGACTTTTAAGCACACTTAAAAGGAACAAACATGGACAAATGGTAAGCATGATAAACTCTGAAAATCATGTTAAGGATGGTGCCAAACCAACTAAACAAAGCAAGCAAAGCATGCAACCAAGCCCAAAACTTGAAAACTAGCCACGGGACTCAAACCAAGGCTAAATGAAGCAAGCCCCAAAGGGCCATGGGGACCTAAAACAGTCCCCAAGCAGGTCTAGACAAGACCAAAAACACACTCAAATGGGATTCCAAATGCCTAAGTCTAAAGGCATGCACAATGACCCAAACATGGAGCACAAAACACAAACCTTTTGAAACATCAAAGGAGCCATAAATGCAAGTATACAAGCATGCTATATGGACTGAAATGACATGGTAAGCGGTTCCAAACCACTGAAACAAAGCAAGTAAAGCATGCTAGAGGGGTCAACACTCAAGGCCTACAAGGGAGATTGTATGGTGGCTATACAAAGCAAAGCATTGATGACCCGAGCAACCAAAGACAGACCTCAAGCACACCAAAACATGCATAAAAGCTTCACAAAGCTAGGCCAAAATCATGCTAGAAACAAGGCTCAAAGCACAAAGCATGTTAAGGCAATTTCATGGCATTACAAGACAAGTATGCTAAGCATGCATGGTGTGTCTAAACCAATTAAAAACAGTGCTATATCAAGGCAAAATAAGCACAAATACCACCTAAGACATAGCCAACATGAACTTAAGAATGATGCTCACACATGAGGCAAAAATGGCCAATATTGAAGGCAACAAGGAGAGGGGATGGCCCTCTCCTTCTTAGGACCTTAAAGCACCATCCTCACCACTAAAATCCCTTTGGATTTCAGTGGTGAGGAGGCCAAGACAAGGTGGTCCCGGAGCTCACCAAAAATGCACAAAAATGAGGCCAAACAAGGCCTAAGAGGGGTCAAACAACCCCAAATACCAAAACAACCTTAAACAACTATTTTAAGCACTTAAAATCAGAACTTTTATATGTTATAAGTTAAGCTTAAAAACAGATGTAAGGATGGCTAAAGGCCTATGAAAAAATGGGGAATAAAGCGGTAAAGTTCTTACCCTTGAAGACCTCTTTCAAGAACAATGCTCTAGCAGCCTCTCCAAGCTTAAATCAACTCAAGAACTTCAAGAACAACCCTTTGGCACCTCAGCAACCAAGGTAAGGTGTGGTACTAGGTGTCCTAGTGCAAAACTAAGAATAAATACCCCTTATACACACACAAGAGTGAAATATAGGGAGATATAGAGATAGAGAGATACAAATCCTAAACCCTAATCTCAGACCCTCTCTAGAACTTTTTTGGAACCTTTGAGGAGGGAGGGGAAGGCCTCCCTTTATAGAGATTCACTCTTGCAAAGCTTACAAAACAAGCTAAGCAAGAGTGAAATGTATGGAGGGGGTGCAAAGTGGGTGCCAGCTATCACAGCTGGTACAAAATATCTGCCAAAAGCAGATGCACAGTGGTCGGCCAGCCAAAAATGACAATTTGACCAAAACAATGGTCGACCGGCCACAAAGAGTGCCGGCCGGCCATCACCAATGGCCGGTAGCAACAAAACATGGCCGGTGGCCTCAAGCCAAGGCCGGTGAGGTGTGGGGATGGCCAACAAGCCATTCCCTGCCCCTCAAAAGCAAAACACAAGTGTTTGGTGCAAAACCAAACACAAAACAGGCAAGTCGAGAGGTCTTGAGACAAGGCGCGTGACCGAGACCTCCGAGAACTCAGGACGAACACGAACATGGATGATCACCGAGTGTTCAAACGGTGACGTCCAAGTCTTGAGGACGGTCAAAAATGGGGTGTCTACAGGTACGAAACCATTTAACTCCATTTAATTTAGGCACTAATCCATTACAATCAAAGGATTTGATTAGGGAATTTAGTAGGTACAAAAGGGAAAGGTCATTAATGTAAGCACCTCTCTTATCCAATCAAGTTCCATATTTATTTATTTATTTCTCAATACTAATATCGTCTAAGATTTTTATCAGAACCGAGGGTTTATTTCTCAATACTAATGTAAGCACCTCTCTTATCCGATGAAGTCATTATCATTTTCCATTTACCAGCTTGGATTGCTCATTGTTCGTGTTCATTAAATTTTTATTCTTATATTTGCCATTCATTGATGAAGGGATAAATTTTTGTGCTAAAAATATAGGGTAGAATATCAGCTTCCAAATATTTTGTAGCTACAAAGGAAGCTTGAATGATGCTTTAACAAATGGCATTATGGCAGAATAGGCAAGCATCGATGCCTATTTGTTTGTAACTCCATGCTATCTTTTGAGACCTTTCAAGAGAGAAAAATGCGAAAACAAAAAAAACCTTAGGCTGTTGTTAGTGTTAAAAAACGTATAAAAAAGTGTATTGAAATGTGTAAAAGGTATATAAAAATATGTAAAGTGTTTTGGGATTGTTTGCACCTATTTTTGCCAAACCCTATCGACAGGTGGTTTAGTTAGTAGAGGACATGTGGCCAAGTTCAGAGTAAATGGTTATCATCAGAGGATAGAGATCATCAACTAGAAGTGAAGTTTGAATTTGGGAATAACGTGGAAGGTGGAGCGGTTATTGACAATGTGCCCATGGACTTAGTGGGCTGTCTTTAAAAGAAAACATGAACAGAGTGAGAGTTTTCCTCTGTCGAAAGAGGGATAGAAGGACTTAGGGACATGTGTTAACTTAAAAGAAATGAAGTTCAACAGGTAGAGGTAAAGGCATGATGCAGTTTGAAGGCTAGGAAGTGAGAGTGCAGTTGTGGCAATTACACAACGGCAGTTGTAGATTAAAGAGATCATGGATCATGGGAAAGAAGAGCTATAAGAGACCAGAAGTTGGCAAAAACAGAGGCATCAACAACAACATAACAACTTAGTTTTTAGACCTAGGAGTAGTTAAGATCATAACGTAGGAGTAGTTTTTGCTATTGTAGTCTGTAATCTGATGAACATAGGTGATTTCAGCATGAAGTTGCTTTTGTTTGTTTAATCTACCTTGTTACCATCCGTTGATACAATAATTTGAAGTTGTTTTCTTTTTATTCAACCTACCTTGTTACCATCTGTTGATACAGAGAACTTGGTATCCTTCTTGTTTACTTTGTTATCATTGTTTGATTGAAAGAAGTCCTTATTCTTTTGAGGCATTCGAACCAGAACCACAATTGCTTGGTTGTTCTTGTTTAAGTTGTGTAGTTTAAAATTATTGCTTGGTTGCTGTCAATCCAACCCTTGCATAATTTTTACTAACAGGGATATGTGAAAAATTTATTGAGATTATAAATATTTTGGCCTTATGTGCTTCTTATTGACAGTCTTGAAGGCTATCATTAGGAGGACCCTCAAAAAAACCATATCATCTTTTATCAGATAGAGTAGCTAAATTTTACACTAATAGTAAAAGGAATCATAAAGTTTGATCCTTTATTGGTGTTTTTATTTAAAAAAGCTTTTGCTTGGTTGCTAATTTCATTTTATTTGTTGTTAAGTAAATTCTCTCGACTTCTGGATATTTTGTCACTGGAAACAAGTGTACATTGTGAATGCATAGGAATCTCTTGCCTACACCCTTGGGTGCCTTGAAAGCCAACATTGGGGCATTGCTTGGTGCAAAAGTGAACGCTCAGGGTGTTGAGTGTGAGAACGTAGGTTCAAAATTGAGAGCAACCACTTTATACAAATAATGCCGAAGGTTTGGCCTATCTGATTCTCCAGTCTTCTCCTAGGACCCTCAATTAAAAGGGACCAATGTTACTATTTTTAAAAATCCATCCTGTTAGGTTCATCCAAATATTCTATCGACAACTTTTGTTTTGTTTTCTTATTTTGATAAATAATTTTCTTTTGTTTTTCTTTTCTATTTGGGTAGTTTTTTTGTTATTTATTTATTTTGGTATGTATGTTTGCGTGTGTGTGTTTAGGGAAATGGAGGGGAGGTAGGAGGTGTTGATAATAAACAGTGTTTATTGAGTTATGATTAAGAGCAAAATATTGCTTTCTTTGAAAACTCTTGAATGAGATTCTCTAACCTGTCGGAATATGGATGATTTGGATGGTTATGTAGGACTATCTTTACCACTTAAATGTAATATGTGAATATTGTTGCTCGTATACATTGTATGTTCCACCAAATATATTTTTAGATTTTCTTGTTTGTTTATTCTATAAGAATATAATTTGCTTCTTTGAAATTTCAACCTTTGTATTTGCAGATAATTTCTTTTCTTTAGCAGAAAATGCAGATTCTCATGTCGCGGAGAGAATACCCTCCGTATCAGAAAATGTTAAAATGTTACTAATCAGGTTTACATTTTTCTCAATGTTAAAAGATACATTTAGAACCAAAATATTCTACTACTACTCAAATTCAATATTTAGTACATGTCAGCTCTCAATAAAAAGTGAATTTGGTTATGCTGTTTTTGTGAATCATCAAGTTCTCAAATACATTTATGTTGTTTTTAAATGATACCATTTTCCAAGTGAATTATGTTGGAAATGGTTGGAAAATTCTGGGTAAAACCAGAATTTTTTCCTAACTTTGGTCTATTATTTAGGTGGGACCCGAGCGTCGATTTTTGCGGGTCAAAGTGGTAACACGTTCTATGCCGCGTTGTGATTCACGTGGTATATTTGGTTGCTCAAAACCATTATCGAGTGAATGGGAAATTGAAGCCAAAGTGTGCTCCTTGGAAATGGAGTTTTGGTGGAAATTCCTTAAAGTTTGTGTAAATGGCTCGTCTCACATTGATTTGGTGGGAAGTTTTGAATGAGTTTATATAGCTTGGACTTATAACTTGAGGATGGCCCCAAGGGGCACCCCAAGTTTGTAGAAGGGAGAGGTTATGGGCAAAATGGGCTAGACCCATTGGACCCAAAAATCACCACACGCGCGCGCCGCCGCCGCCGTCGCCGGTCAACGCGGGTGCGTGGTGTGAGGTTGGGTTAGGCTTGTCCGGCCCAATACTAATCTTTTTGGGCCAAAAATATTTGAATTCAATTTATTTTTGATAGAATAAATTCTGTCCAAATTTTAATTTGCCAAAAATATTTGAATTCAATTTATTTTTGATAGAATAAATTCTGTCCAAATTTTAATTTTAATTTTTGAATTCAAAATTTTATTTGCACCTCTTCAGAAATTCTTTATAGGTTCAGATCTATCCAAAATCGAAACTGTTTGGTTCAAATTTAAATCCACTCGAACAGATTTGAAGTTCAAACAGATTCGGTTATCTATTCAAATTCAAACCCAATAGGTACAGTACCTGTTAAAACAGGTATGTTACCTGTTCAATTCAAAATTAAAGGGTGCCATTACTTTTATAAATAGACCAGCCCTCATTTGATCAGATTCACTCCAATTTTCGTCCATCTTTTGCTGCATATCATCTCTGCATTTTGCTGCATTTATTCCATTATTTTCTGTGAGAAAGAGTGTATACCTAAGTGTGTTCATTGAACAAATAAATTGTAGTGTTGCATTTATTTATTGTTGATCATTTCATCCTGGGAGATAGACGTCCATATTCTGAAAGCATCGAGGAGAGGACGAATCTGTCTTAAGGACACAGTGTCAAACACTGGACTTGATCAGATTATTATTCGAAGAAATTAATCAAGTAAGTTGTTTAATTTATTATTCTGTTTTATTTGTTTATTAAATCAGATTTTAATTTTGTTTTTGTAACAAAATAAAATCTGTTTTTATTTATTTAATTTTATTTCTAGTTTGATTTTTGTAATCAAACAATTTTCTCTCATTTCCTTTATTTCTTGTATATTCTGTTTGTTGTTAAATACACAAACAAAATTAATTAATTACAGTGAAGATTGTCCAACAATCTTAAGACAAAATATTATTTTTGGTGTCTTCATTGTATTTAATTTTTTGTGTTTTCAAAGTGATATTCTGGTTGGAAAATACAAATAGTATTCTAAACTATTTGACTGATAGTAGTAATATACTGTCTATTTTCTTTGACAACTAGTAGTAATATATTGGTGTCATTAACAATTACAGAATATTAATTTGTGTTACAGAAAATTATTGTGGCATTTTATTTTTCAAGTTTTACTAATAAGGAAAATAAAATTATTTTGTGTTATAATTTATTTTCTAGTTTTAGTAACTAGAAAATTAATTTGTGTTTTAATTTTTTTTTATTTTTGTAATCAGAGATTATGGCTACTGCAACTGAAACTGGAACTGGTACTGGTACTCCAACTGTTACACCAACTCCGGAAGCTATTGCATGAGCGGGTAGTAAATATGGCTATGCTCCAGGAGACAAAGCAATCTAGTGTTTCCAACTTGCGGATTAAAAGTTTTTGGCCTAGAGACAAGATGGAATTCATGTCTGTAGATGCTTCAGGTTTGTCTGGTGGTTTAATCTGCATCTGGGATCTTAATGTCTTTCATCTCTCAGATTGCTGTAGCAGCAGGAACTTTATTCTCTTATCAAGTAAGGCTCACAACTCTTTTGACTGTGTTCTGGTCAACATCTATGCCCCAAATGATGTAATAAGGAGTAAGGCTTTGTGGGTGACCCTGTTAAATTTGAAAACACTTTTTGTAAACCCATGGTGCCTTGGTGGAGACTTCAATGAAATTAGAAATGTGGGGGAAAGAATAGGAGTTTCTTGCAGGGATAGAGGCATGCAGGAGTTTAATGAATTCATTGATAATTGTGAGGTGGTAGATGTCCAAATGCTAGGCAGAAAATTCACTTGGTGTAATACTCTTGAAGGGAAAAAGTGGAGTATAATAGATAGATTTCTTCTTAGTCCTGAATGGTTAGTGAGATATAAACTCAAACTATGGGGTCTTCTAAGAACTATTTCTGACCACTGCCCTCTTCTTCTCATGGAGGATGGTAGGGACTGGGGGCCCAAACCTTTCAAGTTTCTGAATGCATGGACCTTACATCCATCACTAGCTTCCTTGGTAGAGAGTCATTGGTGTGAACTTCAACTGTATGGATCTGCAGGATCCATCCTAAAGAGGAAATTGCAGTCCCTGAAGTTGGTCTTAAAGAAATGGAATCAAGAGTCTTATGGTAATGTTGCAAAAAAATTAGAAGCTTCTGAATCTGCTCTGCATGATCTTGATCTAAAAGCTGAAACTAGGCCTCTGGATGAAGGTGAATTGCGACTGCAAAGACAGAAAAGAACTGAAATGTGGTCACTGAGCAGGAGGATAGAATGGGAGTGGCTCCAAAAATCTAGGTTGGACTGGAATCTGAAAGGGGATAGGAATACCAGGTTTTTTCATGTCATGGCCACTAGTAGACAAACCAGAAACATTATCAACTCCATCACAATCGGGGGTGTGATTCTTGAGGACCCAGCTTCAGTCAAGAATGAGGTTTGGCTGCACTTTTCAAACCTGTTCAAAGATGATTGGAAAAAGAGGCCAACTCTGATAGGTGAATTCAAAAGTATTAGACTTAGTACCCACTTTCACGTTCTTGAAGCAGACTTTTCTGAAGAAGAAATTTGGGCTGCAGTAAATGATTGTAATGGGAACAAAGCCCCAGGTCCAGACGGCTTTAACCTAATGTTTTTTCAGAAATTTTGGAAAGTCCTTAAAGGTGAAGTCCTCAAATTTATGCAAGAGTTTCATGCCAGTGGCACTTTAATCCCAGGTTTAAATAGCTCATTCATTACTCTTGTCCCTAAGAAAGAGAAGGCTGTATCACTAAATGAATTCAGACCTATTAGTCTGATTGGCTCCGTTTACAAAATTCTTTCCAAAGTACTAACAAATAGATTGAAGTTAGTTATGCCATCGATAATTGGTGATACACAATTTGCTTTTCTGGGAGGTAGAAACATCTTGGACGGCGTTTTGATTGCAAATGAAGTTGTGGACAGCTGGGTCAAATCCAAGAAAGCTGGGCTGCTCTTTAAAATAGACTTTGAGAAGGCTTTTGACTCCATCAACTGGAATTTCCTCTTTTCAATGTTAGCAAACTATGGTTTTGGTGAAAAATAGATCTCTTGGATTCAGGAGTGCGTCTCTACTACTAGAATTTCACTCCTTGTCAATGGATCTCCAACAAAAGAGTTAATCCCCAAAAAGGGCTCAGGCAAGGTGACCCCTTATCACCATTCTTATTCAATTTGGTTGTTGAGGCGCCAAAATATTCTCCTACAGAGAGCTATGGACCTGATATTGCTTAAAGGTGTATATGTTGGGGTCAATGATGAGGTGCAATTGTCCCACCTTCAATTTGCAGATGATTCCCTCTTATTCTGTGAAGCTGAGATTTCAGAGGTGCTAAATCTGAAAAGAATCCTTAGATGCTTTGAAGTGGCTTCAGGGCTTAAAATCAACTTCCACAAAAGTGTGATTTATGGGATTGGCATCACCGAATCTGCCCTTGCTGAATTTGCTTGCCTCTTAAACTGCAAGTCTCAAAATTTACCAATCAAGTATCTAGGACTACCCTTGGGTGCAAACCCAAAAAGAAAGAAAACTTGGAAACCAGTTGTTAATAAGGTAAAACTAAGGCTAGCCGGGTGGAAAAGGAAGCTTCTATCTTTTGCAGGTAGATTAACCTTGGTGAAGGCAGTGTTATCAAGTATACCTGTGTACTACTTATCATTATTCAAGCTACCTGAGGGTATTGCCAAGGAGTTAGATAAAATTCAGGCCTCTTTTTTATGGGGTGGGCCAGATCTGAAGCGCAAAATTCATTTAGTGAAATGGTCAGAGGTCACTAAGAGTATAAAGCAAGGTGGTTTGGGTGTTAGAAGAATCAGAGACGTGAATGTGTGTCTACTCCTAAAATGGTGGTGGAGATTTGCTTCTGAACTTGTGTCTCTTTGGTATAGGGTGGTATGTAGCAAATATCTGTTCCTTGGTGGGAAATGGAATCCAAACCCTTGTTTAAACACCTCACCCTCTTATATCTGGAATGGCATAGTGGCAGCAGGTGATCAAAATCAGTCTCTTTCCCTTTTCTATGCTAGCTACCTCCAGTTAAAGGTGGGCAATGGCTGTCGTATAAGGTTCTGGTCCGACTCTTGGTGTGGAAATGTTTGCCTCAAAGAGGAGTTCCCTAGGCTCTTCAGTTTATCTTTACAAAAGGAAGGCCTGCTAAAGGAATTTGTGGAAGTCTCTGGCACTACTAAGAACTGGTTATTCACATTTAGGAGGTCTTTATTTGTTTGGGAAAGGAATGAACTGCTCAGGCTATATGGTTTTGTAGGTCCAGCCCCTTCCTTTCAGCTGGAGTCCCAGGACAGTGCTATTTGGAGAGCAGCCAAGCCCGGGCAATCTTTTGTGTCCAACCTTTACAACCAAACCAGCAGTGACCCTGGAGGCACTGATAGGTTCAGTCATATGGTGTGGGTTAAGTACCTTCCTCCTAAGGTGCAATTCTTCGGTTGGCTCGCATGGAAGCAAAAGATCAAAACCTCTGTATTCCTGCAGCGGATTGGAGTCTTGGATAGCTCTGCCTCTACACTCTGCGTATTTTGTAAATCTCAGCAGGAATCCATTGAGCATGTTCTTATCCTCTGCCCATGTGTTTGGAGAGTCTGGTCTGGCCTGCTGCAATGGTGGGGTGTCTCTTGGGCTGCTCCTAGTTCTGTCCATGGTCTGCTGTATTGGTGGTCAGGGTACTTTTGCAGGAAAGCGGAATAGCGCATTTGGCGTGCCATACCCCTGGTCACACTCTGGTCAATTTGGAAGCACAGGAATGAATGCTGCTTTAACGCATCTCTCCCAAAATTACAAGACTTGCAAGAATTGATTCTCATTCAGCTGGCTTTCTGGCTTAAGGCTGCTTCTAAGGAGCTCTAATTTTCGATTTCAGATTTTCTCTATAACATCACAGGGGTGAGGTGAGGTCTGTTATAGACTTACCTGTCACTCTGTGCTCATAACATCTCAGGGGTGAGGTGCCTCTGCAGTTTAGTCCAGTTGGTGTAGTGCTTCTGCTGTTTGTGCAGACTGCAGTTTAGTCCAATTTGGTGTGTGCTTCTGCTGTTTGTGGGAGTGCAAATGCAATGGGTATAGTTCTGGGAGTGCATCTGTAATTTTCTGAGATGAGGCATTGTTTCTGAGATAAGACATTGTTTCTGAACTGCTATCTGCTGCCTTTTCTTTGTTGCTCAATGGTTTGGTGCTCAAGTGCTGACTTTGAAGCTCTATGTAGCATTGGTTTCAGGTCTGGTGGTTGTCTGTCTGAGGGTATAAGTGGAATGGTCTTCTGTAGTTTGGTCTGGTGCACAAATGTTAGGGGAGTGAATCTGCACTTTGCTACCTGTTGTATCTGTGTTTAGCTGAATAGACCCACAGGATTATCTGCTGGTGTATGATTCTGGGTGCTAATTTGGGTTGATTCTGGGTGCTAATCCGCTGGTGTATGATCCTGAGGGTGTGTTGATTTTGTAACCTGAGGGTGTGCTGATTCTGTGTTGCTACTAATCTGCTGGGGTATGATTGGGTGTATTTCTGCATGTTGGTGGATGCTATGTTATTGTTCTATATGCTGTGTAGATTTTCTGTTTGATCTGGTTTATTGTTCTATATGCTGTGTGGATGCTGTGTTGTTGTTCTGTATGCTGTGTTGATGCTCTTAGGCTGCTGTAGGCTTCCAATCCTGAGCTCTGTTCTCTCATAGCCAAAGGGTTTTGGAGTAGTCTTGGTGTTCTATCTTTTGCTCCAGCAGAGGAGTGTTTCTTTGCTGTTTTTTGTTTTTGTTTTTGTTTTGCTTTGTTCCGCTCATGTTGGTTTCTCACCAACTTCGAGCCTCGAGTGTGTGCTAGCAGATGATTTGGTGTACTTCTAGGTGCCAACCTAGTTAGGATCTATTTGTTTCACTTTGATGCTTTTTGCACCTTCTTCTTTATTGATGTAAATTATCATACTTGTTATGTTTTTCCATCAATAAAGTTCTTATTGCCGTTCAAAAAAAAAAAACTCCGGTCCCTATCCAGAACCATGTTCAAGTACCAATAAATTATGGAGAAAAATGGGAAAAATTTAACGGTACTAAGTTTAAAAGATGGCAGCAGAAGATGCTGTTCTATCTTACAACTCTAAATTTGGCCCGGTTTCTCCATGAAGAGGCTTCAGCACTTAAAGAGGGTGAAAGTGATCAGCAAGTTGTTGCCGCTGTAGATGCTTGGAAACATTCAGATTTCCTGTGCAGAAACTACATCCTTAATGGCCTTGACAATATGTTGTATAATGTTTACAGTCCTCTGAAAACAACAAAAGAATTATGGGATTCTTTGGAGAAGAAATACAAGACAGAGGATGCCGGCATGAAGAAATTTGTTGTCGGTAAATTTCTGGACTTCGTTATGGTAGACTCCCAAACAGTAATTTCTCAAGTTCAAAGTTCTCAATTAATTTTACATGATATTCATTCTGAGGGTATGTCTCTAAGAAAGTCTTTCCAAGTTGCTGCTTTAGTGGAAAAGTTACCACTGGCTTGGAAAGATTTCAAAAGTTATTTAAAACATAAACGCAAAGAGATGACCATGGATGAACTTATTGTAAGACTGAGAATTGAGGAAGATAACCGTAAGGCTGAAAAGAGGAATGAGAAAAATCCCATTGAGTCCAAGGTTAATGTGGTTGAACAAGTTCATAAACGACATAACAAAAAGAGGAAGTTTACTGGAGATGGTCCTAAACAAGGCGACAACAATGGCAACAAGAAGTTCAAAGGGAAATGCTATAATTGTGGCAAGACTGGACATCGAGCTTCTGATTGCTGCCGCCCTAAGAAGGATCGTGGACGTACAAGCAAGAAGACCACCAATCAAGCCAATGTGACAGAGTTAGATTACATCTCTGACGAGGTAAACGACATCAACCTCACTGCTGTGGTGTCTGAGGCTAACTTGGTTGGAAATCCCAAAGAGTGGTGGGTTGACACTGGAGCAACTCGTCACATATGTGCGGACAAGAAGATGTTCACTACCTACATTGAGGCTGCAAATTGTGAACAACTTTTCATGGGAAATTCTTCTACTTCTACTGTGGCTGGACAAGGAAAAATGATCTTGAAGATGACATTAGGGAAAGAACTGACCCTCAATAACATACTGCATGTACCTGACATCCGAAAGAATTTAGTTTCTGGTTCTTTGTTAAGTAAAAATGGTTTTAGGCTTGTCTTTGAGTCTAATAAATTTGTATTAACAAAGAGTGGCATGTATGTTGGTAAGGGATACATGAGTGATGGTCTCTTCAAACTAAATGTAATGACAGTTGTACCAAAAGTTGCTATGAATAAGAATAACACATCTTTTGTTTATATTCTTAAGTCGAATTTATGGCATGGTAGATTAGGACATGTGAATTTTGATGCTTTGCGTAGATTAATTGGTTTAGATTATATACCAAAGTTTGAAATTAAGCCTAATCATAAATGTGAAATTTGTGTAGAAGCGAAACTAACTAAGGCTCCATTTAAATCGGTTGAAAGGAAAATCGAACCTCTAGAATTAATTCATACAGATGTATCTGATCTTAAATTTGTTCAAACTAGAGGAGGTAAAAAGTATTTCATAATATTTATCAATGATTGCACATGATATTGTTATGTTTATTTACTTAGAAGTAAAGATAAAGCCTTAGAAATGTTTAAACTCTACAAAACAGAAGTTGAAAATCAAATTGGTAAAACCATTAAAATGGTTAGAAGTGATAGGGGTGGTGAATATGATGCACCATTAAATGAATTTTGTACACAACATGGCATTATTTACCAAACTACAGCACCTTATTCTCCACAGCAAAATGGAATTGCTGAAAGGAAGAATAGAACCCTAAAAGAAATGATGAATGCCATGTTACTGAGTTCAGGTTTACCACAGAACTTGTGGGGGGAAGCAATATTGTTTACTAATTATGTTCTTAACAGAATACCCCACAAGAAAATGAACAACACTCCTTATGGATTGTGGAAAGGTTGACCGCCTTCCTACAAATACTTAAAAGTGTGGGGGTGTTTGGCAAAAGTTGAAGTTCCTATTCCTAAAAAGACTAAGATTGGACCAAAAATAGTAGATTGTGTGTTTATTGGTTATGCTCAAAATTGTAGTGCATATCGGTTTCTGACTTATATATCAAAAATACCTGATATAAATGTGAACATTATTATAGAGTCAAGGAATGCTGTGTTTTTTGAACATGTCTTTCCTTACAAGAAAGGACAGGAATTAAGTTCACAGAAAAGAACTTATGATTGTACATAAAGTCAAAAGACTAATGACAATCAAACACAAGAGACTAGTAATGGTCTCGACCAACAGGATTTAACTGATGATGAACCAAGATGAAGTAAAAGAGTGAGAACATCAAAATCCTTTGATCCAGATTTTCTGACATACCTGTTAGAAAATGAACCTCAAAGCTTTAAGAAAGCAATGACAGGTCCTGAAGCACCTTTGTGGAAAGAGGCTGTTAATAATGAAATTGAGTCCATTAGTCCATTATGCAAAATCATACTTGGGAATTGATGGATCTTCCGCCAGGTTCTAAACCACTTGGATATAAATGGATATTCAAGAGAAAAATGAAGGCAGATGGTTCAATAGATAAGTATAAAGCAAGACTTGTAGTAAAAGGTTATAGACAAAAGGAAGGTTTGGACTAGTTTGACACATATTCCCCTGTGACTAGAATAACATCCATTCGCATGCTTATTGCTATAGCAGCGTTGTTTAATTTAGAGATACATCAAATGGATGTTAAGATAGCTTTCTTAAACGGTGATCTAAATGAAGAGATCTATATGGATCAACCCGAAGGGTTTGTAGTGTCGGGGCAAGAAAAGAAAGTTTGTCGGCTTGTAAAGTCTCTTTATGGATTAAAACAAGCGCCTACGCAATGACATGAAAAATTTGATCATGCTATGCTTACTAATGGGTTTAAGATAAACGAATGTGACAAATGCGTCTATGTTAAAAACACTGACCAAGGATATATCATAGTTTGTCTTTATGTGGATGACATGCTTATCATTGGAAGCAGTCAAAACATGATCAAATCAACTAAGCAAATGCTTAACAGAAGATTTGATATGAAAGATATGGGGGTCGCAGATGTTATATTAGGAATAAAAATTACTAAAACATCTAACGGATATGCATTATCTCAATCTCGTTATATTGAGAAAATTCTTGATAAATTTATCAAGGATGATATGAATGTAGCAAGAACACCTGTAGACATTAGTCTTTATTTATCGAAAAATAAAGGTGATGCAGTGTCTCAGTTAAAATACTCCCAAATCATTGGAAGCCTAATGTACCTAATGAATTATACTCGTCCTGATATAGCTTATGCTATCAGTAAATTGAGTAGGTACACTAATAACCCCGGAGAAGACCATTGGAAAGCAATTATTCGGGTTCTTAGATATCTAAGATTCACCCGTGATCATGGTTTGAAATTTACTCGATATCCAGTAGTACTTGAAGGTTATTGTGATGCAAATTGGATATCGGATACTAAAGATTCCAAATCCACTAGTGGATATGTCTTTACTCTGGGAGGCGCTGCTGTTTCTTGGAAGTCCACGAAACAATATGTCTTTACTCTAGGAGGCGCTGCTGTTTCTTGGAAGTCCATGAAACAAACACGCATCGCACGATCCACAATGGAATCCGAGTTTATTGCTTTAGACAAAGCAAGAGAGGAAGCAGAATGGCTTCGTCTCTTCTTAGAAGACATTCTAATGTGGCCAAAACCTGTGCCAGCTATTTGCATTCATTGTGATAGTCAATTTGCAATAGACAGGGCACAGAATCATATGCATAACGGTAAGTCACGACATATTCGTTGTCGACAGAATACCGTAAGGCAATTGTTGTCAAATGGAATAATCTCAATAGATTATATAAAATCTAAAGAGAATATTGCGGATCCGTTAACAAAAGGTTTGACAAAAGAGCTAGTGTATAGTTCATCGAAGGGGATGGGATTAAAGCCTATTACATAAGAGTCATCATAATGGTAACCCTACTTATATGACTGGAGATCCCAAGAACTAAGTTCAAAAGGACAACTAAGTTATGTGTGGCTCGCCAGAAATCACCAAGGGATTAAAATTCCTTACCCATTCCTATGGTGAGAGTGATATCTGCAACATGTGTTGTCTGCAAGGGTATAATGATAAGCTTTGATTTTAATGATTACTTATATCTTGATTAAGGCATAAAATCAAGACGAGTATAAGGAGATACTCACAATAAGAATCACCTATATGAGTGTCGAACTGGGGTCGGTTCTATGAGAATGAAAGAGGCTAAATTCTCTAGAAACACTCATGAAAACCAGGAGTGTTCAAGGCCAAAATGAACACAACCAGGGACGGAACTAGGATTTGATTATCGAAGGGGCCAAAAGAAAATTAATTTTTTTTCACCATATACACAAAACACACATGTATGTATATATGATATATAAATTATATATACATTAAGAAAAATTAAATATCATAGAAGCAATTTCAAATAGGATGAATAAGTTTTTTTTCAATGTAAAATAGAAAGAGAATTCAAGATGGAAGAAAAATGACATATTTTTTATACTGGGGGGCATTTTATATATAAAACAATATATATATTTTTAAAATTTTATGGCAAACAATAATGTTTATAAAAACAGGGGGGCCATGGCCCCCCATAGTCTTCTCCTAGTTCCGTCCCTGAACACAACAGTGAGAACCATGATGTGTTAGAAGATATTTTGTGTGAAATCTATTGTCTTGGCTTACACAAATGGCTGAACAATTCAAGGCATCGCGTCCATTGGTTGGCTAGTAAGTCCGATAGGTTATCACTAGGAAAGGTTTAAGGTCGAAAGCTACCTATCCTGATGCAAGATATTTTCAACTTATACTCTTTTGATAAAGTCTGCATATTGTTGCATTTCCGTTGTCATCAAATTCCATTCATGTGGGGGATTGTTGGAAATGGTTGGAAAATTCTGGGTAAAACCAGAATTTTTTCCTAACTTTGGTCTATTATTTAGGTGCGACCCGAGCATCAATTTTTGCAGGTCAAAGTGGTAACGCGTTCTATGCCGCGTTGTGATTCACGTGGTATATTTGGTTGCTCAAAACCATTATCGAGTGAATGGGAAATTGAAGCCAAAGTGTGCTCCATGGAAATGGAGTTTTGGTGGAAATTCCTTAAAGTTTGTGTAAATGGCTTGTCCCACATTGATTTGGTGGGAAGTTTTGAATGGGTTTATATAGCTTGGACTTATAACTTGGGGAGGGCCCCAAGGGGCACCCCAAGTTTGTAGAAGGGAGAGGTTATAGGCAAAATGGGCTAGACCCATTGGACCAAAAAATCACCACACACGTGCGCGCCTCCCGCAGTCCGTCCGGTCGGTCGGGCTGGGCTGGGCCTGGGTGTGTGGTATGAGGTTGGGTTGGGCTTGTCCGGCCCAATACTAATCTTTTTGGGCCAAAAATATTTGAATTCAATTTATTTTTGATAGAATAAATTCTGTCCAAATTTTAATTCTAATTTTTGAATTCAAAATTTTATTTGCACCTCTTCAGAAATTCTTTACAGGTTCGGATCTGTCCAAAACCGAAACTGTTCGGTTCAAATTTAAATCCACCCGAACAGATTTGAAATTCAAACAGATTCGGTTATCTGTTCAAATTCAAACCCAACAGGTACAGTACTTGTTCAAATAGGTATGCTACCTGTTCAATTCAAAATTAAAGGGTGCCATTACTTCTATAAATAGACCAGCCCTCATTTGATCAGATTCACTTCAATTTTCGTCCATCTTTTGCTGCAAATCATCTCTGTATTTTGTTGCATTTATTTCATTATTTTTCTGTGAGAAAGAGTGTATACACTAAGTGTGTTCGTTGAACAAATAAATCGTAGTGCTGTATTTATTTGTTGTTGATCATTTCATCCTGGGAGATAGACGTCCATATTCTGAAAGCACCAAGGAGAGGACGAATCTGTCTCAAAGACACAGTGTCAAACACTGGACTTGATCAGATTATTATTCGAAGAAATTAATCAAGTAAGTTGTTTAATTTATTATTCTGTTCTATTTGTTTATTAAATCAGATTTTAATTTTGTTTTTGTAACAAAATAAAATCAGTTTTTATTTATTTAATTTTATTTCTAGTTTGATTTTTGTAATCAAACAATTTTCTCTCATTTCCTTTATTTCTTGTATATTCTGTTTGTTGTTATATACACAAACAGAATTAATTAATTACAGTGAAGATTGTCCAACAAATTATATCTTAATCTGTTTGACAATGATTTGAAATGCAACTTTCTTTAACAGATTAAGTAGTTGGAATCGGATATGAAAGGTCGGGATGATATAAGCTCATCTTTATGATGAGTTCTGGGGTAAAAATCAAACTCGTCTCACTACAATCAAATTTCATTTATACTATTTTGAATCTTTTATCAACTTATGAATTTGTTTCCTTAACTTGCTGGAAGTTCTTGAAGATGCTCGCGACTTTGCACAATAATATGGAGGTTTGTTATGGGAAGACTCAACAAAGAATACTCACATGCACATGTGAGAATTCTTGTGTCATCAAAGGCAATACATTATGTATGTAATTTGCAAGAAGGGAATTGAACACTTGAAGAAATCATTTCATCTTTTACCTGATAGAGTACCTAAGACTTTAGAGAAGTAGTTATTGAAATTACAAAGTTTGGTCCTTTACTTGTGCTTTTCTTTATTTGTTTCTTCTATTTGAATATAATATGCTTCATTGAAATTTGAACCCTTGTATATGCAGATAATTTATTTTCTTGAGCAAAATGCCCAATTTCTTTTCTTCGGTGCATAGCCTTCTGTTGCAAAGAGAATACCCTCTTTACCAGAAATTGTTACTAATCAGGTTTACATTTTTCTCAATGTTCAGATACATTTACAAACCAAAATATTAATGCTACAATTTAGATTTAATATTTTGTATATATCAGCTCTCAATCATAAGATATATGTTATTTTTGTCAATCACCAAGTTTTTGAAGACATATATATCCTGTTTTAAATGATAGCATTTACCGAGTTATTTTATAACTTAATCTGTTTGACAATTATTTGAAATGCAATTCTCTTTAACAGATTAGGTTGTGAAAATCGGACATGATTCACCAGCTCATCTTTATGATGAATTCCCTTTGGGGTAAAAATCAAACTCATCTCCACTACAATTGCATTTCATGTATCTTACTTTCAATCTTTTATTAACTTATGGATTTGTTTCCTTATCTTGCAGGAAGTTTTAGAGGATGCTTGTGACTTTGAACGATGATATTGAGGTTTGTTATGGGAAGCCTAAACAAAGAGTACTTATATGCGCATGTGAGAATTGAACACTTGAAAAAACGTACCCTTTTTTTTTTCCATTAGAGGATGCAAAAGAAAAAAATAAAGAAGAAGAAAGGAGGGAAGAAATGTGAGAAAATATAAAAAGTTGTTGTTTGCTTGTTCAAATTGCTGCCCTTTTATGCTTCCAAGTAACTTTCACTTCCGTTTTGGTCCCAACTTTTATTTACATTCTTGTGAACCTTGGTTTGTGATGCTTCTCTACTAGGTTTGGGGTGTTCAAATATATGAAAGTGTTTATACTCCTACATTCCCAAAATGACACAAAAATATATTAAAGCTCCTTAATCTTACCTAACCCATATTTTTTTTGTCATTTTGGAGTATTGAAGTATTTGGGTCAATTTAGACCAAAATGACAAATTGAAAAATTAAAGCACAAAATTGATGTAATTGGACTTACAGGAATCAAATTAATACAATGGAAAAATTAAAGAGACTACTGGTATAATTTTTCCAAAAAACCAATAACATCACATACAACATTCTTTTCCCATTCAACAATTGCATGGTAGATTAAAATATATATATTCCCTCTTTTTTTTGAACTGTTAATTGTAAGTTAAAAAAGGCAAGGGGTTTTCAGGTGGTTGAGGCTCTCCTTTACAAGGCATGATACTTACATTCCCGTTTTACTACTACGCAATGTGACTTCCCTTTTCTCTACCCACTTCTATTAATTGTACAATAATAATAATTGTAAGTTAGAAAAGAGTTGTATAAGTGTATACAATGCTAAAAATAGGTTACTATATATTCTGGTTTTGTGCAAAGGAAAGTACATTAGTTTCAATTCTGTCCTTTGTCTTTAGTTTCTCTCACAAATTACCTTTGATATATATATATATATTTCCACTAGTGGATTCATGTTGTGACTCTTGCTCTTTTAAGGTTGATTTGTTTTGTAGTAAAATGCCTCTTCTCCTCTCTTTCCTTCAGTAGGAACTAGGGATGATAATGGATAATCTACCTTGTGGGTATCCATGGAGATCCAACCCAAATACATGGATTTTTTCCTTTTTTCTTGTCCATCGGGTAGGGTAAGTGATGTTCTTTAAAACTCCACTGGGGATGGGGTGGGGATGGGTACCCCCTAATTTCCCCATATATATATATATATATTTTCAAGTACATCAAAAAATAATTTCTCCATGTGTTTTCACTAGGGATGGTAATGGGGGTTAATGGGGTGGATATTAATTCCCGTCCCTATTCCCCTATAATTATTTTTTCCCATTTCCCATTCCCCATAGGTACTACCCTCTCCATCTCCTAATGGGTTTGGATTTTCCCCAACCAAACTTGACCCTTTTTTTTTTTTTTTTTTTAAGACTCACAACCAAAGCTAAATATACATTCAATCTTATTTTATTTTATTTGGCTCAACAACAAAATCAAATACACATTAATTAACATTGTTACATTATTCTTGTCAAATTTTATGTAGATTTAGAATTTTTAGAATTTTTAAAATTTATTTAGAAAAATTCTATTCCTACAAAAAAATTCCATCTTCTTTTTTATTTTTTTTTTTAAATTTTATGTATCTCCTTCTCCTCTCTATTAATTGATCTTTGATAATCTGAAGGTGAGTTGTTGCTCTTGTTTCCATCTTCTTCTTCTTTTTTTTTTAAAAAATTTTTATTTGCATTTATAGAATGAATTTTCTAGTTTCAATATCTCCTGCAATTGTTTTATTGGATTTCTATCTAATTTGATGGTAACCTTAGATTGAATTTCCCAATTTTCATCTTAACTAGTGATCACCTTAATTGAAATTTTGTACATTTTTGTCTTCAATTTCTATGTTTTGGTTATGATTAATTGCACGTTTTTGATCGATAGTCACAATCTTGTCACCGCTAGATTATCGCCATCGCAAATCGCCATTGCTGTAGTGAGAGGATGAGAGAGAGTGAGAATTAGAGCCCTAATTGTAAATAGAGTAGTGAAAACGTATGGAGAAATTATTTTTTGATGTACCTAAAAAAAAAATATGGGAAAATTAGTGGGTACCCATCCCCGGTAGAGATTTAAAGAACATCACTTATCCTACCCGACGAACAAGAAAAAAGGGAAAAATTCATGTATTTGGGTTGGGTCTCCATAGATACCCACATGGTAGGTTATCCATTTTCATCCCTAGTTTTCACTACTCTGTTTACAATTAGAGTTCTAATTCTCACTCTCTCTCATCCTCTCACTACAGCAACGGCGATTTGCGATGGCGACAATCTAGCGGTGACAAGATTGTGACTATTGATAAAAAAACGTGCAATTAATCATAACTAAAACATGAAAATTGAAGACAAAAATGTACAAAATTTCAATTAAGGTGATCACTAGTTAAGATGAAAATTGGGAAATTCAATCTAAGGCTACCATCAAATCAGAGAGAAATCCAATAAAACAATTGCGAGAGATATTGAAACAAGAAAATTCATTCTATAAATGCAAATAAAAAATAAAAGAAGAAGAAGAAGAAGATGGAAACGAGAGGAACAAACTCATCTTTAGATTATCGAAGATCAATTAACAGAGAGGAGAAGGAGATACATAAAATTAAAAAATTAAAAAAGAAGATGGAATTTCTTTGGAGGAATAGAATTTTTCTAAATAAATTTTAAAAATTCTAAATATAAATAAAATTTGACAAGAAAAATGTGACAATGTTAATTAATGTGTATTTGATTTTGCTGTTGAGCCAAACAAAATAAAATAAGATTGAATGTATATTTAGCTTTGGTTGAGAATCTTGAAAAAAAAAAAAAAAAATGGTTGTGAACCTTAAAAAATAAAAAATAAATAAATAAAGGGGTCAAGTTGGGTTGGAAAAAATCCAAACCCATTAAGAGATGGGGAGGACAATGCCCATGGGGAATGGAGAAAAATAATTATAGGAGAATGGGGATGGGGAATTAATATCCTTCCCATTAACCCCCCATTGCCATCCCTAGTAGGAACTAATTTTGTTTTCACCACCTTGTATTTGATCATCACACTACTAAATAACCATTCCATAAGTTCTAATCTATCTTGCTTTCTAGTTAAAATAAAATGACGGACTTTGACACTCTTTCGGTTTATTAACCATGTTAGTTATAAGAATAATATTGCCAAAAAGTGTTCTCATCAAAAAAATTAGAAAAATTAACTTATATGCATCTCATAAGTACATGAAATACTACAATACTTTTTACCAAATTAAATTCTTATTATTGATTCCAATAATTTGGCATTCCATTAATATGGAGATGAGAGATCAACAATTGTAAACACAATAACATTGCTTTGGAACTAGGGTGCAGTGATATCATCGCACCGTCCTATTCCATTGTAATGAGTTTTGTAGTCTTCCCTACAACGGTCGTCACCCTTGCATTGCCAACCAACATCACATTTTTTTTTTGCTTTCACCATGACCACCATCTTTTCATCTGTATACTCACAATTGTAAGAAACAGGTATAGAGTGATGTGCGAAAGTGAAGGCAAATAAATTGTGTGAGTGAATATTTAACCTAGAGTCTAAGCTACTAGTGTGATGTGTGTGTTAGTAAAGTTGGTGTGTGCTTGTGTTATTAAGACACTAGTGCTTGAGTAGTGTGAGAAGATAAAATGTAAAGTCATGTTTTTTTTTTCTTTAGTAAGTCTATGGTACCAAAAAAATATTTTTAGAAATTCACTCAGAATGATAGATCAATAATGTATATTTAAAATTATTGTGGGGCTATTTCTGCAATGAATCTTGACTATACATTTAAAATTGTAGATATTTTCTGAATGATTTTTTTGAATTTTTAGCATTGTTGTTTTATTTTTGTATTAAAAGTGATCTTGTGGACTATTGAAATTATATATGGAGGGCATAAAATTATAGGAGCTATTACAGTGAGCAACCCCTCAAGACACCATATGCAATTTCATTATTGGCCATTAGATTACACAAATACATCCTGACCATTGAATTCTCTAATTTTGAAAAATTGGACACCGGAGGAGTGATCTCTTCCCCCTGCTCCTCTCGCTCTCTTCTCTTCCGCTGATCTCGTCTCTCCCGCTCGCTCTCCCTCTCCCTCTGCTATTCCCTTCTTTGAGTGATCTGTTCCCCTGCTTCTCTCGCTTTCTTCTCTCTCTATTGACTGCGGGTTCTAAATGCTTGTTCGGTTTAAAACCTTAATCTAACCCAGTGAGCCTCCGTTTGGTTTCTGAGAAAACGAAGGATTGTTTTTTTTGAAGAGCAATCAACAAGGTATACCTCCCTCTGATTATTTATGAAACCCTAAATCCTTTTCTAATCTCTTCTTCCCCATTTTTTACTCTCTTTGGATATTCTAAAATCATCCTCGTTCTAAAACTATACTCTCTGATTTTTACCGTATTTGCTGTCTCTAATGTTCTATCTGAATTTCTATTTCAGTGTCTCTTGGCTCACACTGATTCGAAATTTGTACTGAAGCAAGGCTTGGTAAGGATTTTGTTCTATTTTGCTATTTATATATCTCGGTTGATATTCTTAATGAAATAATCCATTTTTACATTAATTAATATAGTATTTTGTAACCATATTGTTGCTTCTATGACTTGTTCTTGAGTTGTTGCAAAATATTTCATGAGAAATTTTGGCATTAAAATTATAGGGCTAATTATGTTATTTGAATTTTGATTGCATTTAAGATGTTTGTAAAAATGCCTAGTTCGTTAGCAATTTAAACAAATGTATTTTGGAACTATATTTTCATTACATTTAGATGTTGAAAACTTGTGACTGACTATTCCAAAATATATTTAGTGATATTCACATGAAGCAACTATAACTTGTGGTTGGGTCCCTCCCAATTTGTAAATTAGGGCAAATAGTTATTCCATGTGTTTTTGGTAATGTTTAGTACTTGTTGTTCTAGTTGAATTAAAGAATTGAAGTATATGATTTTAATTTTAGCTAAAAAGAATTAAAGTATATGATTTTAATTTTAGCTATAAAGCAGTCGACATGAAGCTTATGTTTAATAAAATGAATTTCCTCTGTTATACAATTTTAATTTTAATTTTCAATACACATGAAGCTTATGTTTAATAAAATGAATTTCCTCTGCATACTTTTTTCAAAGTGTATTGATGCTAAGATAATTCATGAATTACTGTCTTCCCTCTAAGCGTGGAGGCTTTCCTAGCAACCATGAAAGATTAGTGTGAAACTTTTAGGATTGAAGTAGTGGAAAGTGTGAGAAAGGGAAATTTTTGAATTTTTTTTCCTTCTTTGTTTAGCATGATAAATGATAATGTTGGAAAATGTAAGATTGTTAAATTTAGTGTACAACCCATAGCTACATAGTAAGTTGCTTTTCAATTTCTTGCAAAATATACATAAATGTTTCTTGTAAAAAATAAAGAATTTTTTTTTTCACTATTTTGTCACTTTTGATTTCTGGTTCCTGTTACAGTGTGCACCTTATATCTTAACTATTGAATCTTCACAAACTAATCTAAGCCATTGAATAATTTATTGGAAAAAACTTGAAACCTTCTTAACTAGTTGTTGTCTTGACTGAAAAGCTCCTCTCTCTCTCTCTCTCTCTCTCTCTCTCTCTCGCTTTCTCCCCTCTAAGAAAGCCTTAATGTTTTTCTCCCAATGAGACTTCGACAATTTTCTCTCCGTTCTACGACACTACTCAAAGACCTTCCTGCAAAGTCGAAACTTTTCCATCTCCATTTTCTGCAACTTAATCTAGTATATATGTTGGTCCATTTTGTGAGCCTTATTTCGGTTTTGTATTAATATATAGAAGCAGTTGAAGTCTGTGCATCTTCTTGTGTTCTTTTGGTGATATATTCTCCCTCATTATGTTATGGTCCATTTTGTGAACTCTTCTTTGCTTGTTGATTTTTTACTTCTTTTAAGTTCATTGTTTGTGGGGTGAAACCCATATGACCTATTTATTATAATTTTTACTAACCCTTCATTTTTTGCTATTTGGAAAACTCTATTCACTTTGATTTTTATCCAATTTTGTCTCTCATTCTTCGAATTATCTCAGATTATCTTAGAATTTTGAACATTGGGCTAGTGAAACTACAACTTATGGGGTTTTTTTCCAAACTTGGTAACGATTTTAAACTATTTTTCTCTCTAGTATTTAAGATGTTTGATTGGATTTACGTTGTTCCAAACTGTTCTAAACGATTTTTTGATCATAGTTACGATAATCCAAAGAATAAGAGACTGTTCGAAACTATTCCAAATTGGATTTTAAACGATTTTTTTCAAACCGTTCTTTGAATTTTGATTGCATTTAAGATGTTTGTAAAAATGCATTAGCTTGTTTTTTTTTTTTTTGGATCAACAAAAATAAACTTTAGTGAAGAGCATTTGGAGAGGAATTTGAATGTGCTGCCCTTTTTACTTACTAGAAAGAAGATAAGCAAATCTTTTTGGTAAATTAGTGTTAAGCATGAGATCTTTCAAATTATTTTGGGTACAAAAAATGGTTAAAATCTAGCTCACTGAAATAGATCAAATATATCTTGGGTATCCAATGATCAAATATATCTTACTGAATTTTTTTGAATTTTAGCTCACTCAAAACCCAGCACATTGATGGGTTGGGGAAAGCATTGTGCTTCACATTAATTTTTTATTGCTACATTCATTTCTACAGATCAATGTTTATGTGAAATGTAATAACTTTAAAATCTTTTTCATTCTTCTTTTGTAACCAATCATTGGATATATGCAAGTAATGCATGCATGGATTAGGTTCCTTCTGAGTTTTCTTTTTAACTGTAATGGTTTTAAATTATTTTCGTTAAAAAAAAAAAAATCTGAAAATGGTATTACTTGAGGTATTTGTTCAATAATTTCATTGTCAAGGATTTAGATTATTTGATTTGCTTGAATTTGATGATTTTACTGTAAACATTGTTGTGTTGAAAATATTTTTGCGAGCGCTTTGTGTTGTGTGTTCTTTTGTGCGAACATAATTACATACTCATTAGGCACACGGCCATATTGAGTGTTTTTGTTCCCTTGGTTAACAATGCTTACCTAGTGACACAAACTATGATCACCCATTAGGCATACAACCCTAATAGAACACGCAGTTCACTTCATGAAATCAGGCATAAGTGGGAAATTCTTTTCGTAGTTTAGTTTGTTTAAAGACTTTAGAGATGCAATAATATCTGCTATAAACTGGGTTTTGCAGGGTTTACAAGTGCAAATTTACATGGGGGAGACTTTGGATCTTTCATTTTCAATTATCAAATGCACACATTTAAACATAATTGTTATACAGAATTTGTCACAAAAACATTGCGAAAACAACATGCTTGAGCAATCATATCATTTAGAATAAATTTTCTGTATGAATTTTATATTTACATGGCATTACTCGTTTTATTTTCCAATAGTGCCCTTTTGAAAACCTTATCAACAAAAACAACTCTGCAATTAGTAGTGCTGATAGTGTTTTGTTTATTTCTTGGTCTAAAACCAAAAATCACGCAAAAATACAAAGACAGTTTTTTTTTTTTTATAACAAAAATACAAACACAATTGCAGTGTTTTGGAAAGCACGCCTAAGTGCGCGCCTAAGCTCAAGGCGAGGCAAGGCGAGGCGAGGCGAGGCGAGGCGCAGCTCTATGCCTCATGCATAGCGAGGCAAGGCTACATAGAGGAGGCGCAACTGAGGCTCGAGGCGTGTGCTTTTGGCGCTTCGCATTTCTTCTACTGCTACAGCCCATTTGGTTTTGCTGTGAATACCCACACGGAATAAATTCTCATTTACAATATAAAATGATCAAAACGTGGGTCAAAAGAGCAAAAAAAAAAAAAAAAAATCCTAGTGGAGAAGAAGAAGACAACGACGAAGGTTCGACTCCTGTTCTCATCTCTTCTGGTATGACTCTTCCTCTTCTCTCTCTAGTGGGAAAAAACCCTCGTCGTCTTCTCTCTTGCTTCTGTCTCGCTCACGATCGCTCTCTCACTCGCCTTCTCTCTCTCTCTCTCTCACTCTCTCTTTCTCTCTCGCTTTTGTCTCTCCCTCTTTATCTTCTTGATTCATATTATACATATGTATAATATATATTATATAATACCTATTTTATAATATATAATATACTTATAGCTAATATATAAAATATAATTGATTCATATATATAATATTATATAATGCCTAGAATACCTATTATATAATATATAATATACTTATAGATAATATATAAAATATAATATATACTTATAGTAATAAAAAAAAATAAACAAATGTATGTAAAATAAAATAAAATAAAAAAATTAATTGAAACACATTATTTAAAAAATATAATAAATAAATAAAATAATATATATATTAAAAAAATTAATTGTTTTTTTTCTTCCTCTCTTCTCTTCTTATTAAAAAAATTAATAATATACATATTAAATATTTGCTTATGTTGAAAATTGTGCTATATTAATATTTTGCTTAACTTCTATAACTTGTGCCTTGCTTTGGTGAGGCGCGCGCCTCGCCTAGCGCCTCGGCGCTTAGGCTCTAGGTGACCTTGGCACCTCGATGCGCCTAGAGCTTTTTAAAACACTGGTCAGAAAAAATATAACAATTCTTTAAAGATGGGGTGCGGAATTTCCTAAATACTCATACTAATATTGACCAGAAATATGTCATTATTCTAGTTCATTTGTATTAATTTATTAAAATGTAGAAAGTTTAGGGGGAAAAACAAAATCTCACCAATGTTACAATTTCAGAATATAGATATTTGGAATTTTACCTTCAAGTTCCTATAGAGTGTTAATCCGACAAAATTTGGAATTTGGGTTGGCTGTAGACAATTGGATCTTTCCATTTAACATTGTGAGATGTAAAATTGATATGAGAATAGTATTTAAGGTCATTATTGATGACTTTAGAATATAATTACAATTTTATTTGTTTTTCCAATTTCTTTTATTTTTCACCAAAAGAGGAGATTATCAAAGCCAAGAGGAAGTGCGGTGTAATTAGTGGCAAAGTAAGGGAAATTGAAGTCAGTAGCATTATAGACATGCTAAAGTTACACATTGCAACATATTTTTTATTTTTTATTTATTTTTTTTTGTGACACAAGTTTTCTACCCCCTTCTTCTTTGTTGAGTTTCCTAGTCAGTGGAATTTGTTTCCTTTTTCCCTTTGTTGGAGGTGCATTTAATGGAAAATTTGTAAATGTTGAAATGCATCCATGAATTTTGTAAATGTTTAAATTAGTGTTCATCTTCATTCAGGGGTTCCTGTGCATCATGAGCCCCCTGTCTCAGTTCAATGTAGTTGCTTGAGTCCCCTATTCTCTCCAGTATAAAAGTTAGGTATTTTTCTTTTCTTTATCTGCTTTGAATCTCTAACAAGTACTATTAATTTCAGTATCTCTTGAGGAATCGAATTTGGTGTGCAGATTCCTTTTACGCTCTTTTGGTTGCTTAGAAAATGGGGAAAAAGATGAAAAGAGAAACAAAATTTTGATTTACTTGTGTAACATGAACCAAAGGTTATCAAAGTGAATTGCAAAAAATTCACCACCCGGATAAGATTTGTGAAAAAGTTACATTCTGCTGTGGTGGCTGAATCGATTACCCACTTGATTGTGATAGAATCACAAAAATAAAAAACACAATAATCAAATATTTAAAAGTTTTAAATTTAGCAAACAACTCTGTTATGCTACCTTGATGAGTCCAATCTCAACCCTAATCCCAAGTAAGCAAACAATTCTAAGCAATATTGTTGATGTTTCCCAACCTCATTTTGTTCTTTAATAATCATGAATGGGTCAATTTATTCTCATTTATCAATTTCCTAACATCTCTTTGTTTTATTGTTTATTGTTTATTGGGGGATAACATCTTTTTTTACCCTTTTTCTTTTTGCTCTTTGCTTTCAAATCAGGTATGTATGGATATTAACGACAGGACTTTTAGTTTTAAATATTCTAATGTCCTCTACTTGTGCAGGTGGACTTACCACAATTTTCTTATCTCAAATCGTACAACTACTGCTGAGGATTATTTGATTGAATAAATCTTTATAGGACATAGATTTGTTGTCATGATTATTTGCAAGTTCCTTTTTCTAGTATTGTTTTCATTCTTAATTTGAGATTTAGACCATCTCCATTACAATGCATAAAGCTTATGACATGTCAATAAAATTTAAAACTAACAATTTATAATTGTTATATTTATTTAGAGTTTTAAAGTTTTTCTTTTATGTTTTTTAATTTGAAATAAAGATATAATGACGTAATTATGTTACAATCGTTAATAATGTAATAAAAAACTCCATTACAATCACGTAATGGAGAGGATCAGAATCCCTTAATTTGATTTTTATTTAGCAGCTTTCTTAGTTGTAAAATTGATATAATTAAAATGATATGGATTAATTAAATTTTGAAAAATAATAATAGGGGAAAAATGAAATTTACTTCTACTAATTTGCGAGAATCTGTATTGGAAGATTAAAAATGGTAGAGTTGAGTGGTGTACATGGTAAGAGACAAGGTCAATTTTGTGGGATCTTCAACGGGTTCTGTGACCTGGTATTGATTTTCTTCTTTTATAATCGGGAAGATATCTTGAGGAACCCAATCCTCAGGCAATCGTCAAGAAGTGGTTTTCATGGGGGTTCAAGTCATTCAATTGTAATTACCCAAAAAAAAGTCATTCAATTGTAATTCACTGGTGAGTGGTTGAAATTGGTGTTAATTCATCCAATTTCATTGATGGGTCTGACCATAATAATAATAGTTTGTTTGCAAGTAACCTCAAGCACGTGAATTTTGCAAGCCGTTGTGAGTTCTTGAAAGCGCACCCCCAGTGCTCGTCAGGTGGATTCTTTGATTATACAATGTTTTTCTGTTGTGATTGTCATGAAAATGCATTTACTTATGTAATATTGGGTATTTGGCTGGCTGCATTGTTATATCTATTGGGTCACACTGCGGATTACTTCTATTGTTCTTTGGAGAAGCTCTCAAGTTTATTGAGACTATCTCCAACTGTTGTTGGGGTGACTCTATGGAGCTCCTGATGTGTTTGCAAGTATTGCTGATTTTATGGGGCAGGCACTGGTGATGTGGGACTTAATAGTGTGTTGGGTGGGTCAGTGTTTGTTACTTGTGTCGTTGTTGGGACTGTTTCTCTAAGTAGCTGAGCAGGAAGTTTGGGTTGATCGGAAATGTTTTATTAGAGATATTAGTTTCTTTCTTCATTGTTACTCTTGTGTAACTTTCATTGATGTTGTATGTTGGTAAGGTGAATGTGGGCGGAGCCATCCCATTTGTCTTGATTTATGCGGTTTATGCGTTTGCTGTTGCTGTGAATGAGATTTTGAGGAAACATGCATGGAGGCTGAAATTGGATGTTGTTACACCATTGTTTCCTGTCAAAGGAAGTGTGTTCTCTCAAGGGAACCAAGAGGATGACTCTATATAGTACTTTGCTTGATATGGACACATAAAGTGATACAATCGTGTCCCGTAGTGCATTGCATCAGTGGATGTGGGCATCAAATGTGACAATATATTCAAATCAGTCAGCTAAGGTGTCTGACAATGCCTGTGTGGGGCTGGATTGATGATGGCATAGAAACTGAGCACTCGTCATTCTCCTATTCTAAACTATGTTCGATAATGGAGTTGCCTTTAACAGTGCCACGCTGGTTGACAATTCCTCTAGTTGAGGAGGAATCTTGTTCAAAAGTCTCTACGCTGTAGGCAGTGCTTCACTTGATCCCATTCTTCCAGCATTTCTCTGGAGTACTCAAGACACTGTGGGTTCTAAAAGCAGAAAGGTTGCTTATTTGCTTGGTGTTTCCACTTGATTGTGCACTCGGTGTTCTTGCTTTTCGGTACACTAGATCAGATTGTCCACCTCAAAAGTTTTTACTTCCATGGGTTTTGGGTGGATTTTTTATGAGTATCATTTGGTTCTACATGATTGCAAACGAGCTTGTTGCTCTGTTGGTAGGGTTGATGTAATTCTAGGGGTTAATCCATCAATCCTTGGTTTAACAGTATTGGCGTGGGGCAACTTGATGGGTGATTTAGTGTCAAAATGTTGCATTGGCAATGAATGGTGGGGATGGTGTGCTGATCGCGTTGTCTGGATGCTTCCCTTCTCTGAGGCTTGATAGTAAATATGGAGATTATAACAAATTATAGCAATATGTGTAATTGCTGAAAAAGGTAAGAAAGACTAGGTGACCAAGCAGCATTCTTAAGGAAAATGATGTGCCGATTCTCCAAAATCTGGTCAAGTAGCCAACCATAATGGCCAAATACAACATAAATATTTCAACAATTTTTTTTATTGCCAAAATGTATTTTGTTATTGAGATTCTAAAAATATTTGCATGTAACATAGGTAAGAATTATTTAAAACATCAGAAATCACAATAGGTTGTATATATATTTTTTTCATATCAAATTTTTCTTGACCTTTTCACAGGTGTCATGCATTCAATAAGTCAAAAGAATCCCAAACAAGAATTGCACCCATTTTGGCATTGCTCCACTCACTCACCTGGTTAACACCTAATCCATTCTAGGTTCATAAAGAATGAATACCAAATTAACCCAAAAGTTATATTTTGCCAAATTGCATTCTTGGTTTGTTTGTAGCTCTATGCAAAAAGCTATTTAACGAGCTCAGTTAAAATTACAATAAGCATGAGGTCAGACCAACATTCACAAACTCAATAGGCAAGCTAAACTCAGGCACCTCCATCCAAATTCTACAAAGGTAAACTTTAACAGCCCAGTTACCGGTTCAGCTCAACTTGTTTATATGGAACACACAAAACATACCCTTAGGTAACATGCTTTTTGACTCCACCATCTCGGTATGAGCTTGAGCTGCTTCAGTTTTAATTTGTGAAACAATAGCTTCATGCTCAAAAATTGAAAGAGGAACACCATTTTTTGCAATGACAGCTTTGGCCACTTTATCCTTCATCTTCTGCTTCAATTGTTTCTCCTGTACATATTATTAAATTTAAAATAAAAGCACTATAAAAGACATTATTCTATGCTCCCAAATTTAGAAGTCCATAGTTTTTTCTACCTTATGCTTTGCAGCAACAACTCTTTCTTTTGTTTCCTTCACCTTTTCAGCAAATTTTGAATTCTGCAACGAAAATTAATGTATTTTCCCATAACATTTTGTGATGCAATGGGGAAAAAATTGAAGACTCGAACAAAGAAAAAGTGAAAAACCTTAGAACTTATGCAGTGCAAAGAAATTCATCACAAAGAAAATTTAATAGTCTAAGCTTTGATTAGGAGTCTAAACTATCATAATCATCAGCTTCCCCACCAAACCGCTCCAGCTTTAGCTTTTTCAATATATAAGGGGATCTGGAGGTACAATTTTGTAGGGAATTCAGCCATGAATCTTTGCCAACTTTTGGAGTTATCACTGGAGAGCTAAACAGAGAACACAACAGATATGAGAATATTACCCACTACAAGTAGCTACATGAGTTTAGTGCAGAGGTTTATACTTCTCTCCAAGTCCTTTTGTATCAGAGTCAGCAATTGGATATGAAAATGGACAAATGGAGATAATCTTCCCCTGACCCATGAACCCCACGTATTAGTTCATAAAGTACATCTTCAAGCTCCCCTTCCTTCAAATCAAGAATCTATCTAAGAAGAATGGGTAATGTAAAAAGTGATATAAAAAATGACATGCTACTAAAAGCTTGATTTTGTTACTAATCTATAAAAGTATTATCAATAAAAGAGAAACAAGACAACAAATCAACCAAACATTTAAGTAGTAAATGGTGTATATTTATAGCCATTGTCCATCAAAATCATATCAGTAAAAGCTTAACAAATATGCGAAGTACAAAGAATAACAGGCAACTACTAGTCATCAGTGTTATGTACCTCATGTTTGAGAACAGTTGAGTGACAAGAACAGGATAACAGTAGACATTAAAAAACTTAAAACAGAATAGATGCATAGTAAAACATCAAAGTGAATGCGAATTGTGCTTTATCTATGGACCCGACCGAGAACTAGAAATGTTCTCTGTCATATCACTTCTCTCAACTAACAGAGTATATACCATTATTCACCAACTAGTTTTTACTGGAAATGCCAAACAAAACCTTGATACTGCAAGTAATATCAACAGATGCTAAGTTGCAGTTTGTTCCTGCTACGAAAAGACGTAAAGTTCACTTGCCTCATCAAAAGAAGCACAGAATTCCAAAAATTGCAAGGCATGGCCAACAGCTTCCGGTGGTAGGTCAATTCCAGCAACGGTTGTCAACTCAGTGCCCTGAGGCAATGGGATGTCCGGATCAATATCTTTGTTTTGGAACTTCATCGCATTTGTTTGTTTTCTGCTATGCCTTCCTTCTTTATTCTTTTCACGTTTAATCAGTTTAGATGAAACTCCCTTAGAAATCCTTGTTTCCAGTTTCTTTTCCTCTTCTACAACTTTGACTAGTTTTGACCTCTTTCTTGGAGACTCCATTATTGGAGACTTTTTGGTACTAGTCTCCTTCAACATAATCCCATCAATCGAGTTGCCTTCTTGTATGTGTTGGCCCAACGTCAATGCCTTTTACAGTCTTTTTAAGAGCCTACCACCGTGCTATGCACCAGATAATTATAAATATTTATGTTTGTTTTAAATTTTTTTTAATATATAAATTATGTTTTTTAAAATTTTTTATAAAAATAATTTAACAATCTTATTTATATTTGTTTTAAATTTTTTTTAATATATAAAATTATAATTTTTAAAGATTTTTTTATAAAAATAATTTAATAATCTTATCACTAACCATAATGTATAAGAGAAGTTGAAAAGGGTACTGTAATAATTTTGCACATGTTGTATCTATAATTATTTGTATGAAAGGATTTTAAATGCTGATCAGTAGATTTTGACCAAATCAATAAATCCAGCCATGTGGAAAGACATATGGTTGGAAAAAGTTAATAAATGTTGATCAAGAGATTTTGACCAAATCAATAAATGCTGAGTTTTCTTTTTTTTTAATAAAAAATTTAGAAAATTCAGATTGGGGGATTAGAGCTCCCATGCCCGAATTGTGTTACAATTATCTATATATGTAAATTGTGATTTTTAATTTTTTTTTTAAATGTCTTCTTTTTTTCCTTTTTTTATATTATATTAAAGTTTAATATTTTGATAATAATCATATGTGTTGGACTTTTCAAAAAATTAAATGTCTTTTTTTTATTATATTATATTAAAGTTTAATATTTTGATAATAATCATATGTGTTGGAACTTTTCAATGAATTCATATGTGTTGGATTTCAAAGAAATTTTTTTTATGGTTGTTCTTAATGCATTAAAGTGTTATTATGAGAATAAGACTTGGTAGTTGAAAGAAATTAATAAATGCTAAGATTTTTTTTTTTTTTAAATCAAAAAAATTAGAAAATTTAGATTGGGAGATTGGAGCTCCCACAAGCCTTGGGTTAAAAATCTCATTTTGCTTAATATATAGTACAGATACCTGTTGGCTTTTTGGCTTTCGAAGGTTATTTTTGTAATTGCGAGCGTGCTAGTAAGGATCAATCAGTCCTTACAGAAAATTAATTGCTAACCAATTATCAGACGATTGTGTTTTAGTTCTTTCAGCCTCAATGAATAGGACTTTTACTGGTGGCTTGATTTAGGAGAATTAAGTAAGATAACAATTAAATGAAGAACAATTGAAGCATTTCATTAAAATGAAAAAACTTACAATGATCCAAACTCAGCCTCGTAGAGGTTTACAGTAACAATCTACTACTTGAAACTACTCCTATGAACGAAGTGCAGTGCAGGAATCTAAAAGTGCAGAAATGTAAAGAACTGAAAATGTAAAACTGGAAAAGAAATAAAGTAGAAATAAGACTGGTTTTTTGGATCTGAGTCCAGGATTTTTTCTGGGGCCTTCTTTGCTATTTATACTTCTCAAGGATGACCATCGAACTGTATTTCTAACCATCGAACTGCTCTTCCATGACCGCTGATCATGTTGCCTTATAATTAGCTCCACTATGCCATCACTTACAGTTAGGCTTCCCTCTTAATTTTGAATTTGAATGTGAGTAACCGTTGAAGCCACATCACTTCGCATCTCTTTGATCCAATACTACTCAGATCTTGTAATAACCAATGCTAACTGCCACGTGTACGATTATGATTGAAGATTTGAATAGTCTTTCTGTATTACCCTTATTCTGCCACGTGTCGAATTGTAGTTGGCTTTTACAAAATATGTAGCCAACATTACCCCCAGCACTAATATACCCAATACTTGGTGATATTAGTGGATCAAGATCTTTTATCCACGTCTTAGAACGTGCAAGGGCTTTGCATTCTTCTAGAAATGCAACTGTCTCTCACCATTTGCATTAAACTCTCCTTCAATCTTTTGAATACCCCCACCACCTTAATAGTCGAACAGACTGATACATTTCTTTTTATGGCCGAATCAATTGTTTCCTCTATTGATCGAGCACATGAAGAGTCATATGATGATGCTGTTCTTTCTTGAAAGAACCTCCATGCATTAATTAGCCACCTTTACCCACATTTCTATATTCAAGTCATAGAAGCCTTTGCAACTTATCAACCCTTGGGCTACGAACACATTGCCCTTAACCCTTTGATTCAAAAAGTTACAAATATGGACATGGGACGTTCTTCTTCTGATTCATCCTTGGACTACGAACAAACTGCCCTCAATCCTTTGATTCAAAAAGTTGCGAATATGGACATGGGAAGTTCTTCTTCACAACCCTCTGCATGGGATGTGGCTTCTTCTTCTTCTGGGGCTTCTGACTTGGCAAGCTGGTCGAAACCTGAAGCCTGTGATTTGAAGGAGCGAATTAATCATCACTTCGTCGAGTTCACTGATCCTTTAGAGTTTCCTTCCTATGCACGAAGCTCGGTGATTTATCCTTACGTGCCCAATGACCGACGACGCAGTTTGGAGGACAATTTGCTTATAACATGGTATACATCCTCCATGCCTACAAAGATAGTGCACACTACTCGACGCCCAGAAGAAGCACAAGGATACAACCCATCGTTCTTAGCCCAGAAGACAAAGCTTTGCTCTTCTGACTAGCTTGATTATATTAATGCCTTTGTTCCTCCTGCCCTTGCTCCCGAAATAGAAGCTTCCATGCCTCCTTCCCCACCGAATCCTTGCTGGACAGAGAAACTAAGGCTTGCCCTCTCCGTGAATAAGGTCTTTCCTCCTTACAAGCCTCCACCTTCCCCTACTCCAGATGAGCGGAAGCAAGCCCAATTCCTGCTTGCAGCCTTCTCTCACTTGCCTTTCAGTGTTCTTGAGGACGAAGTTCCTCTCAAGAACCTTCGATGGGCTTGTGATATTCTGACTCAGGGTCATGTTCTCAATCCCCTCACCCAAGCAGAACTTCACATGTTTCTGGACCAACTCCCCTTGCTTCTTCACTGG